>JAADVK010000010.1:0-88956 GCA_023334975.1 Globisporangium sylvaticum
GATGCTCGATGGTGGTAGGAACTTCTTGTCGCACGCTTCCTTGTAGTAGCTGGTCTTCTTCCAATCGGCCAGCGACGCGTACTGGTTGGCCTGGACCGCGCTGATGAGCGCCGTGGACGCGGCGATGAGCGCGAGCGACACGTTCGACACCGACACCATTGTTCTGTTCTGGGAGGTTGAGGCTTGGTGGTTGGTGGTAGGTTTATAGAGGAACAGCTATACACTGGGAGGGGTTGCTGGACAATGGACAGAGAGACAAAGAGAGGGTATTCGCTTCGACAGGTGGAGCTGCTGGCGATGGCTGAAGCGAAGCGAATTGGAATGTGAATGAAGAGCGCCATCGAGAGAAGACGAGGGTGTGGGGGCTCCTTTGTCCGGCGAGGCATCCGGTGCGTCCCGTAAAGATCAGCCGTCCGGACAACGCCAATTCGCCAGCTGGTTTCGCCAAACGTGCGTGTCAAGCGCAACAACAATCAGACGAGGTGCAGCTCCACCCTCTATAAATTGCGTACTTTAACCTCGCATAACGGGCTACATAGCTCAAAATGACCCAGGAAGTTGCCTATCAACACGCACGCAAAAACCCTTATATATTAGATAAAGAGGTGATCCCAACGAGAGTCCCCAGCACATCTGTTGCTCGCTCACGTTGCCGCAGCAGCACGCGCTGGTAGCTCACTACTGTACTCATCACGTTGCCAAGTGGGGAATCAACAATACAGTATTCAGTTCGTTTATCCACCCACCCACACCCTACCACAACAGCATCCGCCACGTTTCACAGTCTACACGCATTACATACCGGGAGCTACACAGTCGGTCTGCGGAGTATTTTGGTGCTCGTCGGCGGACATTTCGATCCCGCTCGCTGTGTAGAAGCCACGCGCGCCAAACACTCCTCGAGTTGACTCTGAATCGTGAGCCCTCGTCAGCTGGTGGGTGAGGTGGGCTCACAGCTTCAACAATAATTCAGACACACCGATACTTACAGTTTTACAATGCGATGATGATCCACCCCCCCCGAATCAAAAAGTAGCCTTCTCCCCCTCACATATGGAATGAAGCTTGGAGTGTGCTGTGCACAGAGAGAGAGAGAGAGAGAGAGAGAGAGGTGGTTGTCAACACGTTACTGCCGGTCCGCTCGGTAAAGGAGTGCTCGAAATGCTCGCTGTGAGTCACACCGTCGTCGTCTCCTTGGTCTTCCTGGTCTCCTGCGCATTACGTTCTAAAGTTCCTGCTGGCTGGTTCGAGGATTTTGCTTGTGTGATTGCTCGCTGACTGGTTGCCTAGCATGAACAAACCTGAAAGAAGTTGCGAGCGCTGAGGATTCACGAAGAGCGAGCGGTTGTTGCTGCTCGCGAACGCTCCTCGGGTCTCCGCATCATTTTGATTAGCACAGCGCAACCATTCTCTCATACACAGCTACACACACCGAATGAACTGTACGGATATCTCAGTGGGGAAAGACATCGAAAGCCTCAAACGCGCCTCTACTGTCCGTTTGTGTGGCTATGCATGCGGATGAGGAGATCACTGCAGCGGATGAGTAAATGTTGTGTGATGTTGGTGTGTGCTGGTGATCACCGTCGCGTTGTTATCAATCCGACGCAATCGCCATCCCTCTCACCCGATCCTCGCTCTCTCTTTCATTTCGCTCAGTTCGCTCTCCTGGGAGCCTTGAGTTTGGATCTGCTCGTTCGTTGCAAAGTTTGAAAACAGGACTTGAGAAGTAGGACTTCTTCGCACTTGGTTCGTCCTGTCTGGCAGAGGTAACTTTTTGTACAAACCCCTCCAGCTCACCACAAGCGGGAGGCAAAGGCAAACGGCCAAACTCAAGGAAGTCGGTTGCATTTCAGACTGACGTCCACTGCAGCAGCACCACATTGGCCACTGATGAAAGAGGCTGAAGGGCGGAACGAGGGTGAGGGAGATGTTACCACAACTGCAGTAGAGTTGTAATGCCGACGTGAAGGAAAGGCAGCATGTTAGTTTGGGGAGTATCTGTGCACACAAATGACACACTGAGAGAGAGACTGGAGAGCTGCGTAACAACAGTGAAATGAGCTCTTCATCTTTGGTGGAGGTATCTTCAATACCCACCGAGCTCAAACGGTTCACCACAAAATGTATCTGCATGTCGCAGCAACAAGCACCGAAATGGCTACATTCTCATACGGAAACCTGCAAGTTCAGTTCAGAGCCAATCAACCAGTGTCAAGGGTTCTTCTGGTGATAACGATGGCGCCAGAACCACCAAGGTCCACAAGCAAACAAGGCGCAGTTCACAGTAGTGAGGCATGTTGCTGGTGCCTTCTTCACTTTAGATTCCACGTGTATTGTTTGGTCTTGCTGCTGCAATTAATAACCTCCCGTCAACATTATTACAGCCGCACTGTTCGTCCTCCGAGCGAGCGTACGAGCGAGCAACCAAGCTGTCGCTATTCGCTTCCCACGCACGCACTCTCTCCATCGATATCTACTGGTCCTTCTTGCTCTCGGTTTCTGCTTCTTCGATCTCCTCATCCTCGCTATCACTAGAGTCCGCGGCGTTCATGACCTGCTCAAAGAGCGTCGGTTCGTTATCTAATTCCAAATCTTCTGGGTGTGGCTGGTACACTGGAAGCGCGGCAGCTGGCGTCACCGTGAACTATAGCATTCAAAGAAAGAAAATAAATACACTCAGTATGAGCAACAATCGTTCGCAAATCCACATTGCGCCAACATAATAAACACAACATACCTTCGCAAGAGCGCGCAAGTCCAATCCGATGTACGAGTCCGACTTGACAAAGATCTCCAGCTGGTACGTGCCCGCCTTTGGAGGTGCCTGCAGCTGCAGCTTCAGCTCGCCCGTGCGCTCCTGAGATGTGATTTTACCGAATGCGTGCAAGTGATTGTTCTTCGTGTCGCCCACGATGCAGAACCAGCGCTCTGGCTTTGGGTATGGGAAGTGTGGCGCGTACACCAAGTCGCACGTGTCGCCCTCCTTGACGTTCTTGCGCGTCAGCTGGATCGTCACCGTCATGATGTCGCCCTCGGCAATCTCCTCTTCGTCGTCCACCGCGATCGTGATGTTGAGCTCAAGGTTCGGCATCATCTCCAACACCTTGTTCACTTCCGCCTTCTGCTCTTCGGTCAGGTCGTTCAAGCCCTTGCGCTCCTTCGGGTCCATGTCGACGTACTGGTGCATGCTGCGCACAGCGTTCTTGCCCGTGATAATGTGGCGCACTTCGTTTTCGGTAAAGTGCGGCAACTGCATGAATGGCGCGTCCTTGAAGAACAGCGCCTGCGTGAGGAACTGCTCCATCTCAATCAAGTTCAACGTCGTTTGCAACCACGACTTGCCGACCGAGATCTCCAACATGCCGTCGACCAACTGGATCGCCTTCTTCAGCATCATGTTCAAGTCGCCCTTGAGCGTTGGGCTGAGCTTCTCACGCATGAAATGCGCGTGGATGAGAATGTTCGCCTTCGCGATCGATGGGTGGTTGTACTTTGGCTTCGAGATCAGATCCTGCTGCTTGAACTTGCGGAACAGAGCGCCAAGCTCGGCTTCGTCCGACGCGCGCTTTGGGATCTCACGGAACTCCGCCGAGCCAGCGAGCACCTCTGGCAGCATGCGCGGGTGCGCGTGCTCCGACATGGCGAAGTTGTAGAATCCGTACGTGTCGTACATGATCATGCTGTCGCCGTACTTCTTCGAGTGCGAGTACCACAGCGCGACGCACGATGGGATCGCGACGACCAGGATGATCAGGTACAGGAAGAGTACGATGTTGTGGTTCGCAGGGTCCAAGAGGAACGTCGGCAAGCCAATCGACAGCTGCAGCGCCTGGCGACCGTCCGGGTTGCCGAACTTCTCGTAGTTGGCCTTCGCGACTTCGTCCGTCAGCGCTTCGTACGCCTTGGCGACGAGCATGAACTTCTGGTCCGCGACCGCGTCGCCAATGTTCTTATCTGGGTGGTAGATCAGACTCATCTTGCGGTACGCGCGCTTGATCTCGCGCTCCGAGGCGCCGGCGCCGATGCCCAAGATGGCAAACGGGTCGAACGACTTGATCTCCGAGTCGTCCTTGAGCAAGATCGCCATCTGGTAGAGGCCGTACCAGAGCACGGCGAGCACGAGCAGGTTCGCGACGAAGAACGGCGAGAAGACGTTCGAGAGCTTGGTCTTCTCGGCCTGCAGCTGCTTCATCTTGCGCAGCTCGCGGTCGCATCGGATGTTCTGGCGGTCGATCAGGCGGTCCTTGAGGAACACGCCGTAGACGATGCGGCGCAGCGACAGGTACGTCACGGGCACCACGTAGAGCACGCCGAGCGAGATGGAGAAGTAGTAGAACGCCGAGTTGTCGTACTCCAACATGGTGAACAGACGGCTTGGCTGGTGCTGCTGCTGCTGTCTAGATTAGGGGCTTCTTCTTACGGACGGACGCTTCGCTCTGCTTCTTCCTTCCGCGCGCGTTCCGATTTTGAAGACTGCGTCTGCGTCTGCGTGGCTCTCCGTTTTTTGTGGGGGCTGCCTGCTTGCCGGCTTGGACAGACACGTGGAGGCTGGAAGTTGGAAGCGCAACGACCCCCCTCAAGCGGCAACTGGCGGTGAGAAAGGTGGAATGGGACAGGGGGTTGCGGGATGAGGGGAACAGCCTTGGATTGTGAGAGGCTGGTTGTTGGTTGATTGCGGAACGCTCATAGTCAGACGTATCGAGGCGTGAGAGAACGAGGAGCAAAGAGATCAAGAACTGGTTGCGTTGCATTGCATGTGGCTCATGGGGTTATGAGGAGGGCATGTCTGTCGAGAGCTTTGTGCTTGCTTTGTGCTGTGCTACGTAGAGAAAAAGGTGACTGTGTTGTGCAACAGCGCGAAAGTGTTTTGGACGCTGTTCCCTTGGATTGCAACAAGCGCGAATTATACATATTCGATTTACAATAATCCCTTTTATTACATTCTGCATAAAATAACTACGGTTAAAATAGATCCTTACAATAAGTAATGCTAAAGATCGTACTTTAGACTTCATCAGCAATACTGCTCATAGATTTAGAAATAGAAACGACGTTTAGATACGCAGAGTTGAGAGTGCAGGGTTTGCCTGTTGGAAACCAGCGAAAAGTGCGCCACCAAAGGCAATTGGAATCGAAAGACGCGGCGCCATGGGCAAGAAGAAGCGTCCCAACGACGGCGCAGCGGGCGGCGACGCGGGCGGTGCTGGCGGCGCCAACGGCAGCGGCAGCAACGGCGGCAAGAAGCGCATCTACTGCTACTACTGCGACCGTAACTTTGAGGACGAGAAGGTGCTCATCCTGCACCAGAAGGCGCGCCACTTCAAGTGCCACGTCTGCCACAAGAAGCTCTCGACGTCCGGCGGCATGGCGATCCACGTGCTGCAAGTGCATAAAGAGACGATCTCGACCGTGCCCAACGCGAAGCCCGGTCGCGAGTCGGTGGACCTTGAGATCTACGGCATGGAGGGCGTTCCGAGTGAAGAGAACGCCAGTCAAGCAGGTGAGTTTGTGTTGAATGTTGTGTTGTTATGTGCAAGTGAGTGATGCCTTCATGATGGCTTCGCTGTAAGGCTGTAGCTAATGACGTTGCTTTCTTGTTGTTTTTCTGTGACTCGCATGTGTTGTAGATAATAAGAAGCCGAGACTTGATGCAGCGCCACCGCAGAACGCTGGGATGATGGGAGGATTCCAGCCGCGAGGGATGCCGCAGGGCTTTCCGGTGCGTCCTCCACCTGGACCACCGCCTCCGCACCTTCAGCCTCCTGGTATGATCGGCGGCATGCGACCTCCACCACGAGGAGCGATGCCGCCACCAAACATGGGATTTCGTCCACCACCACCGCGACCATTCCCAGGCGGGCCACCGATGGCTGTTCCTCCTCCACACATGGCGATGCCAGGATTTCCTCCGCAGATCCCCGGTGCGCCTCACATGCAGCCACCGTAAGTCTGATGCACTGGCTGTGCATTGCTTGCAAATATTTTGACAAAGTGATTCTAATTGGAAACTTTATTATGACGGACAGGTTTGGAGTTCGTCCGCCGTGGGCACCGCCTGGCGCAATACCAGTAGCACCCGGTGCTGTTCCAGGATTCCCTCCTCACTTAGCAGGTGCAGTGCCTCCTCCACACCTAGTCCCTCCATTTGTGAACGCACAGCCGCAGTTAGTGCCGCCGCCGACTTCATCGGCTGCAGCTGGGTCCTCCGCCGGCCCAATTGGCACGTATGCGCAGTCGTTGGCGGGTCCCGAGTCGACACTTTCGACAAATCCAGAAGACCCGACGGCCCAACGCAAGCTCGCGGAGTTGGGGCTGATTTACCAAGACGACCTCATATCGATGGTATGTACTGCTTACGTATTGTTTTGTGGTGACTGATGTTTTGGTTTGATGGAGCGGCAAAATAACACGATTCATTTATTTCTCCTATCAAAACAGGAGGAAAAGCGAGCGCTTCGCCCACACTACCGGTACAAGCCTGCGAGTCTCGTCGCCAGCGAAGGTTAGGAGGAGCGTTGTGAGCCAGATTGAAGCGTATTCCATCAAGTAAACTTTTACCACATTGCTTACGTATTGTATATGTGCCATCTATTGCCTGCTTCCATGGATTACATGAGACGATTTCTGTTTTGTGGTTTTGCTGCGCTTTGTGAACAGGCAGATACGAAGGCGAGCTTCTCACACTTCTGGGTATCCGCCGTACTTGGAGCAGTATCGCTTGAAAGACTCGGACGCGGGGCTTGGCGATGGATCGCCTGGGACGTTGTTGCTCTGAGCGTCGTCATCTGTATGCGGTAATATCCCCGAGCCTTTTTTTGTCGAGCTCACTGTTTCTACTTGAGCCTGACTCCAGTTTGCCGGTGCCGAATTGTAGTTGCCGTTGTTGCCACCCTCTGGGTGTTTGCGTGGGCTTTGGTACACGGAGGTCAGCACTGAAGAGCCGGCCGACGCCTGGAACGAGGCAAGGTTGAAAGATCGTCGTGGACCACTATAGCCGCTGTCGTCGCGTCCACTTCGCCCAATGGAGGTGCTGCCGCCGCCACTACCAATGCTCCATTTTGACAGCAAGTTTGCGATCAACTCATCACGGTCCGCTGTCGAGCCGCGAGCGCCAGAATTTGTCGGACTCGCGATATCCGTTCCCAATTGTTTGATGTGCACTGCCGCCGCAATGGGAGAATCGTAGATCCTCAAGAACACATTCGTCGGAGATGAGACCGTGTCTTGGTTATTGCTACCGTTGTCTCGGAAACCAGGCGATATCGGGTATCCATCGCCAGTCGGATCACCAGCAGTGTCGGTGTGGTGGCTCTTGAGGAAAGATCGGCGCATGAGTCGGATTTGCGTTTTCGCGACTTCGTACGACACCTGACTCCCGGGCTTGGTTGGTTCGCTGTTCAAGTCGACGAAGATGCCAGTGAGGCTCATGACGAGTACGAGGCTCGGCATGGTCATCGGTGTGATGATGCACAACGCGATGAACGGCAGGAGCACCATCAACGACAGGAGGTAGACTGCTTCGTCATTTTGCAAAATGGTCGGTGCTGCGACCAGGGAGAGCCAAACGAGGTAAAAGGCCTGGCTGATCGTCGCAAACTGGAACATCCGTAGCAGCAATTTCGGGCTGTCGAACCAAAAGCGATCGTCGTGATGGTGAAGCTGGCGGTGACAAAGTGCCGACATCTGCATGCGGATGACTGCGCGAACGCCTATCGCCACCGTTTTCAGCGTCAAGCGTCGCGGAGGCATTGTGATGACGCTTTCGGTTCGGTCGTGAAGCTCGCAGTGGGTTGGGGTGCCGTCGTTCTCATCGTCGTCGTGGATGTCTGCGAGGCGTGTTTGAATGTCGCGCATCGTGATCACCCGCAGCCGGTCGTCGACGATTCCGCGCAGGATCTTGAGCACTTTGAAGAAGATAATGAGGTTCGCGAGCAGCAGCAAACCACCGACTCCAATGAAGATCCAGTGGTCGTACACAGGATACAGCGACGGCAGCACGGAGATCACCACAAGGATGAAAAGCGCGCTGAAGTGCAAGTCCGTGATGTGGAACAGCAGGTTCCGCATGCAGAGTACGTGGTAGCGAGCGTAAGTCATCGGCGCTCGCGTGGTCTCTGAACGCAGCAAATTATGCAAGCGCTGCGGCGGTGGCTTGACGCCGAAGAGTCGCTCCATCTCATCGGGGTTTTTGTAAATGTAGCCCGAGCGATTCTGGCAAATGTTGTACGCCAAGATCTCAAAGCTCTTCCACAAGTGCCACTGCTTGAGCAAGTTGAATCGGAAGCACCACCCTTCGCGCTGGTATCGCTCCAGCAACAGACTGTACGCGCGCGAGCCCTGCACCAAGTCCATGCCGGACCTCGCGCGCCGGAGAGTAGACGTTCGAGTTGGATGTTGTCGCGACGTCGACGGCATCTCGCCGCGTGGGGTGAAGCGATCTTCGGAACCGTCGACTGTTCTGTCAGCGTAGTACCTGTCGTCGTCTTCAGCACCATCGAGATAGTCATTATTGTCGTCTCGATCGCCGAATGCTGCTGTGAGCCTGTCCTCGTATTCGTGCTCCACCTCCTCCGCGCCGTGCTTGTGCCAGATCAATTTCGGCACCACCGTACCGATGAAGAGCAGCAGCAGCACGATCACGATGAAGTAGATCATCGTGAGGAACACGATGTAGTGGAAGAACTCGTAAAAGTGGAGCTGCTCGGTCGCCGTGAGCGCGTCGACTGCAAAGTTCATCTTCCTCATCGCGCCGCTCGTGTTGAGCGTGAAGATGACCATCGAGATGAAGCCCATGATCATCACTTCCTGGAAGATGCGGTTCACGATCTTGCTCAGCTGCGGGCAGTGGATGCCGTGGCGAGCGAAGTGGATCACGCGGTCAAAGAAGATCGAGACGACCACGATGACCCCGAGCAGGAACACTGCTGTGCCGATGTTCTCGTGCAGGCAGCGCGTGTTGCCAACGCCGAGGAACGACGTCGAGTCGTGACAGGTCCCAGTTGAGTTGCCTCCCGTTGTATCACCTGAAAGCCTTCGCCTCTGGTTCATACCTTCTTCATCAGCTGTCGCTACGCTCGTCGCCAGCATCCACATACACATCGTCACGACTGTGCTCGCGTTGCTCCTGCTCATTAGCGCATATCGAAGGCTGTACAGGAACGACTTGAAGGCTGCAGCCGGCTCACGTAATCCCATGCAGCAACACAGAAGATCCCGAGGTGCGTAAATCAGCGCGCGTGGAGATTGCTGTGTGTAGAGCTTTCACGAACTGCGGATCAAACACGAAGAGCGCAGTGCTGAAGTCGGATCTGGAAGCTTTTGGATGGAGCGAGTTTCCTTCTGGGGATAGATAAATGCGGCTGTTGCAGTTCAGTCGCCTTGCTTTTGTTGCTTTGTCACCTAAACTGATCAGTGGCAGCCATTCGCATGGGATGCGAGTGACGTGCCAGCAGCTCAGCGAAAGAACATCAAGCGCATGCGAGTGAATCTCTTTCTGGATCGCGCTTTTCTTCTGTCAACCCATGCGATGCGACAGTTGGGCAAGCAGTTACAAGAGCCGCAATGCGTTCCTATTGGCTGAAATATATGCGCTCAAAGATTATAACCAATCCAGTTGGACAACGAGAGTAAAATTGGAGCGGTTTCACGGAAGTTTCTGAGAACATTTTCGGACGAGAAAGCTATTTAATCTGGCGCACCTTTTTCTTCCAATCATATGGTGAGAAAAGTAATGACCAGCCAATCAAAGCTGCTCAAATGTTTAATCCCATAATGAATCCACTTCAACAATCCCCAAAACTGAAGCAGCAGACATGAAGCATTGACTGAAAAGTCCTGAACGACTGGCCAGAGATGTCCAGTGCTCCTAATATTTCAGACACTGCTCCAGTTGACACAAGCACGCACTCCACACAGCGGATCGCACTCTTCTCATCGAAAGCGCAATGACCGGCTGTCACAGAATGCGATCAGAATGCGATCAGAGCACTGAGGTGATCTGACTTTCCGTGGTCAAGCAGCGCGATTGGGACGGATGGTCATTTACTGTGAATGTTGCTCAACATCCACAGGCAGTGGCTCAAAGATTGGTTTGCAGCAACGATCTCTATGGGACGGCGAGTCATGTCCCCTCATTACAGACTTGCTTATACCAACTCAAATGGTATACCCACACACACAATTAGCTTCAGCTTTGCAAGGTTCACGGATCTTTAAAGCACCGAAGCGTGATCGATACGCGCTTGTCGCGGCACTTCTTCATCTTTGGCACCTGGTGCTTGTGCGTCCGCTGCGTGGTTCCACCCATGACCACGAGGTCTCCGTCCTGGAGCTCCAGCTCCAAGCGCTCCGCAATCTTGATTGCTTCATCACTGCCAGCAGCAGTCAGCGATGTCGAAGTCTTGGTCGGCTTTGCAGTGAAGATGAACCTCCGCGTAGCTCCCAGCGAGAGCGAAAACACGGGGGAGTCGGGATAGAACTTCTTGTCGCTGTCGTCGTGAGGCCCGATGTAGTGGTCGCCGTCCGCGTACCAGTTGAGTAGCGCGCCGCGCAAGTAGCTCTGGCTCGTGTGCGGGTTCATGAGCATCGCCTGCATAGCTTGTACGCAGTGCTGCAGCACCCCTGGGAGTGGTTTGGCTTCAAAAGTGCTCCCCGAGAAACGGATCGACATGTCGTACGCCTGCTGGTAGCGCGGGGTCTGCACGTCGCGTCCGTACATCTTGATCGTGCCTCGCTGCTCTGGGTGGAACTCCCAGATCTGGTCGAACCACTGAGGGTACGGAAGGTCTCTGATGAAGTTGGCGGCACTACCATCATTCGAGAGAGAGCTGACGACTTGATAGACGTGGCGATACCATTGTGGCACGTGGTAGACCCAGCTCGCTTTGTCGGACGTGAGGAAGTGCACTTCCGCATCGCGAAACAACTTGTCAACGTCGATCTGGCTCGAGATCGCGATTGTGACGGCTCTCGCATTCGCGTCGACGCTCTCGAACGCGAACGCATGAGGGGTATCTGAGCTGCTGCTGCTGGCGGAGGGATCCGAGAGGCTGCGACGCGCGCTTTTTGCAGATTTCGATGGTGCTGCTGACGTGGCAGCTCCTACCGCCTCTTCTTCGCTGGATCTCTTGCACGCCGAGTCGTCAGGATCCAGCAGCTTTCGCTTCTTCTTATCGCGTGGCGCTTCCATGGGATTTCGCGAAATGGCAATTTGATCCTTGTTGTTCGCGCACTGAATGTTGGTCAATTTTTCACACGTCACATATTTCAACTTGTGATGCATTTCACCTTGTTTTGAAAAAAATGAGTTTCAGTTGCACGAATTTGGCGGGAGTTTACACCCCACGGATATGAAAGCTCAAAGTGGCGGGATTCGTGATGATAACCTTTGTGACAACCTTTTTCTATTTGTCGTGAGGCTAGTATTTTCAATGCGCACGATCACAAACGAGCATTCTGCATTATGCCGAGTACCTCGTAAGGCAGCAGTACACAAGCATGCAGCACAAGTTCTCAGGTTGTGGTTCGCAGTCATGGAATCCACCTGAATCGTCATGAGAGGCGCGAGGAGGACATCTCCTCCCTCATCAAGATCGATGATGCCCACTCCACGCCACTGGTTTGCTTCTTGTACGCGCTTCCGACTTCCGCTTCGCCCACTTCGCTTGGCTGCGTCTTCAGCGCTCGCTATTGACTTTTCACTTTTGGCCTCGGTGTCTTGCAACCCAGTGATCTGCGAGAGACAGCGAGCCTCGAGTATCGAGAGCAGCGCAATGGCTGGGATGGGAAATGTCTAACATTCATGTGCCATGTTTGCGCTTCCCTTAGTCGAATCAGCAACTGCGCTCTCGGGAAGTCTGACGCTGGGTAGTTGTGTCGCGTTCTTATAGAGGCAATATTTTAATATCAACTATCAACAACTCGGAATTCAACCGATCTACAGACTCGAAGTGAGAGCAACTCGAACACTTGAGACCTCTCGACGATGGCTTTCCTGATCAGATGTATGAACATCTTATTGAGAGCCACAAAACAACTCGGAGGGTGAAAGTTTGTGGAGGTGCGAAGCGTCGCATGTGCGACCCTTCAAGCCCGCTACTCCGTATTGTCAGTCACGGCCCAAAACTGGATTGAGTCGAGGAAACGAACGCATGAGCTTGAGTGTGTGTGTGTGATCGATCCTACGAGGCCTCCCTCCATGACGTTTGCCCGCGTCTGGTTGCTCTTCGCTGCTCTTGTGCTTGTCACGCTGTCGGCAGTCCACGCGCTCGACGAGGAGCTCCGCAGCGCCGATGAAAGCCTCACAGCGCTAACGCCCCAAGTACCAAGCGCTGATGGATTGGGCACTGTAGTGCAGAGCTCTTCGTTGGCAGCGCAAGCTGGCACTGAGACAGCGCAGAATGGAGAAGCAGCAGCATTTACTACCGCAGTCGCCACTTCAGATCCAGCTCCTTCAAAGGAAAATACTACTGCCGAGGTGCTGGAAAGCACAGGAGACTCCAACATCCAGCGGCAACAGCAGCCAGTGGACGACGAATCAAAACTCTCAGTCACAACGTCTACACCAGTCGCCCCGCACAAGAGCAGCGAAGGCGACTCGGCGTCCGTTGGCGCGCAGTCTGCTCTCATTCTGATTGCCGGTGCCGCCATCTGCGCGGTTCTCGCGATCACGTTCAAGAAACAGACTGCTGCCAAGAAGAAACACGACCGAGGTGCGTTTTCAGCTTTCATTTCAACCTCTTCGATTAGTGTAGTGACTGTGTAATGATCCTCCAACTTGCCGTTTGTGTGTTTGGAAAATGTGAAGATGCCAAAGACCCGATGAAGCAGAGCCTCCTGTACAGCGACCTCGACTACGCTGCCATATGAAAAACAAAACCCATCTTGAGCTCTGACAACCTTGGAAAACTCTGAATAAATACGTAGCTACTACTCACTTTGTGGTCGCACTTAGTATTGACCAACGTCATTCTCCACTGAGCCCGAACGCAATCAGCGAGTTCTTGTACACTGCAGTCGCCAGATCGACAAGCGGGAGCTGGCGAATCTCGGCCGCGCGAACGTACGCTACGCTCACGAGAGCAGGCTCGTTGAGCTCACTGGAAGATGCCAGTGTGTCCTTGAAGGAGAAGCCAAAGGACCCATTTCTCTCAGAGGCTTGTTCGATCGCAGCGGCGAGCGGCACTTGGTCCGGGGCATCGGTCTCCAGCAGCAGCGCTCGCAGGGGGACCGAAGCGCAACATGCAGCAGCTTTGTCCGAACGCGCATTTGTGAGCTGCTTCACATTCAGCGAGAGATAGATCTGCGTACCCGGCGCTTTCTTTTCCAAAGCGAGGAATGACTTTGCCAGGTCAGCGCCGCCCGCGTACGAGTGCAGCACAATGCGAGGCGGCAGCTTCTTGTTCTTTGTGCTGTTCAGCTTCGCCTGCAGGATCTCGAGCAGCTTCCCATAGTAGCCTACGCAGTGGACCACGCACGTGCGCGAGAGCTCGATCGCGAGCTCAAGCTGCTCGCGGAAGACCTGTTCTTGCACCTGGTAGTCGACTGCTCGACCTCGCGAGGACTTGCAGAGCCCGATCTCCCCAAGCTAACAGAACACACACCACAGCAGCAGCACACATTCGGTGAGAAGGCCACATAATAATACGAGATGGCGGTCATTCGAAGGGACGTACACTTGCAGTCGGATATTGCGCCAATTTGGCTCGGAGCAGCTCCAGGTACTCGTCTTGTCGCTCCTGTGCCCACCACGGATGCACTCCGAACGACGGGACGAGCTGGATACGACCGCTCTGCGTCTGATCGCAAGTTCCGCTGATACTGCTATCGCTGCTTCCTACTTCAGCTGACGTGTTGAACTCGCGATCCCAATGCGCGAGAACCGTCTCGAGTGCATCCCAATCGCTTTCAAAGCAGGCGCAGGAGACCAAGTGCGTCACGTTCGCAGCGACTGCGCGACGGATCACGGGGCGCAGCGCGTCATATTGCTGCTGCTGCGATGTGTAGAATCGCGGGTCGTGGACGTGGCAGTGCGCGTCGAACAGCGCAGGTCGCGCAGAGCTCGGCGTCGTTGAAGCGGTCGCCATCGTTCGCCTGATGAGCTGCTGGATGCACCTGCCGACCATTAACCAGTGTGCTTTCTTGGACTTGATGTTGTTAGGTACGCTCACAAAAGGTACGAACTTACGACCTCGACCCTCTTGAATTGCATAAGTGTCTTTGCTAGATCAAAATGGCCAAAATCCCCTCCAATTGCAATTTTGGAGACTGTCGGACGACGTCCCATTTCTTTTTCGGAAGCCAGTCTGTGTTGACACCCTCGATGACAGAGCCTGAGTCACAATAGTCACAATAGTACCCCTCACCCTCAATTTGCACACATTCACCTGTTATTCGAAGTTGCTACCGTCGCATTGTAAATAGTACCCCACCGCTCTTCGCTTTTTTCTTTTGTGAGCTGTTCTGTGTGCCTGCAATGCTCAAAGCACGCATTGCGTATTGGCACTCAGCAGTATCAGCTTTTTGTGCCTTCCGACGGACACATCCTCCCCATACTCACGCCAAGAGAGAGAGAGAGAGAGCGTGTGCTCATACAGTAGAACTCCATCCATCAGATCGCTCGGTCTCACCTGCACGCGCGTGCACGCAACATACCACACAGACTCACACAGCAAAGCGAGCGAGTGTTTTCAGTAGCAGAGCCCCATCGAGTTTTCTTCGATAAAAGCAAGCAAGCAGCAGTGCGCGCGCTGAATCAGTCAAGTCAACGCCACGAGCAAGAGAGAGAGAGAGAGAGAGAGAGAGAGAGAGAGGAACACACACACACACACACGAGACAGACATCACGTGATGGAGCGGATACTGAGCGACGACGAGCAGAACTCGCCGACGCCGAACGCGAGCTTCATCCTGCTCGAGGCGCGCGACTCGCATGCGGACGACATCGCCGACGCCGCCGCGATGGACGGCGGACGACTGCGCGTGGGCTCTGGCGCCACGCCCGAGACCCAGCGCCACCCTTTCCAGTACCAGCAGCAGCGCTTACAGCAGCAGCAGCGAATGCCTGCGCCTCCTCCTGGCGGCGGCAACAACTCGTTCCAGCGGCGTGTGCGCAACGACTCGATGCACAACCTCTTCCCGATCATCAACAACAGCGTGTTCACGAACCCGGCCAACATCATGCCGTCGCTGCAGGACGCGATCATGATCGACGACATCCGCGAGAACATGTCGAGCCTCCACAGCACCCCCAACAACCTGACGCTTAACCAGAACAACATCGCGGCCAACCAGCTCTCGATCGGCGCGGGAGGTGGGATCGCACGGTCCGTAGCGCCGAGTGCAGGACGAGACCCGTCCTGCCAGTCGTTCAATGATGAGGCGCTGCGCAGCAGCACGTCGGGGGACTCGCTCAGCGACACGCTGCAGACCAACGCGTCGTTCCGACTGCGCACGACGCCCAAGGAGTGGCTGCGATCGCTCTACAAGCGCTTCAACACGAACTGGGACTCGTACTTCCTACTCTTCACGCTCGTGCTCTCGGTCGCCGCCGTGCCGGTCGCAGTGCTGATCGCCGCGGTGCTCAACTCGAACTCGGACAAAATTTTCAAACCGCGATGCCAGCTTTCGTACGCGAAGAGAGACAATTCCTACATGACCTCCACTGCGGCAATCTCAACAGTGACGATCCCCGCGCTGAACCACGTCGTGATGCTCGTCGTGTCGCTCTGGATCGCCATCCGCTGCAGCATCAGCAGGAAGAGCGTGCTGCGGAGCAACGCGCAGGCCAGTGCGCGCGCCAACCTGAGTGAGTCTTGCTTGGGAGCTTGGGTCTATTGTGACGTTGTTGTCCCAGTTTGATGAGGCATCACTAACTTCTCTTTCTGTTCGCTTTATATGTAAACAGCGTCGGCGTTCATGCTGCCGTGCTATGAAGCGATCTGGTACATGATCGCGCTCCTGTCGCTCACGGGTGTGGTGCTGTTCATTACGAGCTTCCATCGGGTACATTCGGAGGATGGTGAAGACGGCCCAGTGGTCCCGACTCACGATGACCCGCAGTACCCGTGCAACGTCACGATGCTCCCGCTCCTGTGGATCCTGCAGCTTCTCCCCATGCTCATGGCGCAGCGCAGCGTGTCGCAAGAAGCCGTCGTGCGCTCGATCGTGTACTCTGGCGCCATGTGCGTCGTGATGCTCGTGCTCTCCATGAGTCTCTACCGCCAGGGAAACGACGCGATCAACGCGATCACTATCTCCGTGCACTTCTTGCTCTTCTGCTTTTACTTCTGGGCCAAGTTCGTGTTCAAGGCGCGCTCGACGTTCGATTTCTTCTTCATCAGCGGTGTGTTGGGCGTGCTCGCAAGTCTCATCGTGCAGACGATGGACATCTCCGGCATGAGAGGCACCCAGGATGAGTTTATCGGCTACTGCGTCGTCAACAGCCTGTACGCGATCTCGATCGTCGCGATCCTGCTCTCGTTACGCGCAGACACGCGCTACTGGCTGGGCATCGACGACGGCACGGCGCGCACTCGCAACCCGATGCGTCAGTACATGCGCCAGCTCTCGGAGCGCGGCATGATCACCAACTTCTCCACGCGCACATCGGTGTACGACGTGCATCGCATGATCGAGGAGCATCGCAAGAACGTCGTGGACTTTTCGGCACTCAAGCTCGCAGGCATCATCGCGCAGGGTGCGACGTCGATTGTGATGCGCGGCGTGCTGCGCGGCAACACGGACATCGCGCTCAAGATTTATACCTCGGTGCAGGTGACAGACGAAGAGCTCCACCGGTTTTCCCGTGAGACGGCGCTCAACGTGCAACTCTCGCACCCGAACGTGGTCAAGTTCTATGGATTGTGTGTCGTCCCACCGTCGATCTCACTCGTGTTTGAGTTCTGCGAGTACGGCGGCCTGGACGTCGCGCTGCAGAACAGCTCGCTCTGGGGGCTCTCGACCAAGCTCAAGGCGTGGCTCGACGCGTGCAAGGCCGTGGCGTACTTGCACAGCTTCTCGCCCCCGCTGCTGCATCGTGACATCAAGACTGACAATTTCCTGCTCGGACAGGACTACCTACTCAAGCTTGCCGACTTTGGTGAGGCAAACTTGCTGAGACCGCGCTCCGATGGCACGATGACGATCGCTGGCACTGTGGACTACATGGCGCCAGAGATGATCCTCGGGGGCAAGACGGCCCGGTACGGCACCGCGGTCGACACGTACAGCCTGATGATCACGCTCTGGCAGATCATGGTGCCGGACCGCAGTCCGTGGGACGGCAAGACCCATCTCGAGGTGTACACGTGCGTGAAAGACGGTGAGCGACCGCCGTTGCTGCCGAGCATCCCGCAGGGCTGCGCCGAAATCCTCGAGAGCGGCTGGGCGGCGAATCCGATGGAGCGCGTCGCTGTCGAAGAGCTCATTCCGAAAGTGCACAAGCTCTGGCTGCTCTCGCTTCATCAAAAAGTGTTGAAGCGCACAAACTGAGAACACACAAAAAACAGCGCTGCGCTTTCACTTTACCGTACTCCTCTTATTTAAGTTTAACTACCTACATACAGCAAGCTCTTGCCTCGTTGCTTTTGACACCCTTATTTGCCATTGGTCTTGGTTACAGCTCTGTGAGCGTACTTGTGGTGCTTGAGTCGATGTTCTCTTTGCTTTGCTCGCCCTCATCGTCGGCATGTGACTTGTGCCTGTGCTTTTTCGACGACGACGATTTCTTCCGAGATCCTGACGGTGCTCCCGAGTCTGTGGCCGATTTGTCCTTCTTCTTTTTCTTCTTCTCGCCTGTGCTGCTGCTGGAAGCTGGGCTGGAAGAATTCCGCGCACTCAGTTGCTTCGACGAAACACCTTGCTTCTTGAGCAGTTTGTCGCGCTGTGCCTGGCGTTGCTTGAGCTGCAGCTTCTTTCGGCGTTCTTTCTCTTGCTCTTGCATCTGCTGCCAATCGGCCTCTGCTTTGACTTCGTCGGTCGGCTCCAGTGGCAGAACATCAGCGACCAGAGGTGACGCCACAAGGGTCGTCACGACCGATTCTTGCATTGCGGTATCAATGCTGCTGTCAGTCGAGGGTTGCTGCTGGACTGGTGTTCCCGAGGCATACTTTCCAAGAACGAGCGCTTCACCATCGTCTTCTACGGGTTTTTTCTTCGGCAAAAGGGCTTCAGTAAAAGAAATTTGCGTTTGAACAGCTCGTTTCTTTGGCTTCACTTCGAAACTGAAGGTTTCAGAGGACGCGTCCTCGCCGCCTGACTCCCCTTCGCTTTCTTCATCGACAACGCCAGATGAACCAAGAGAAACACTGGACACATCGGTCGACTGGTCGAAGATACCCAGTGAGCCATCGTCTAAGCCCGAGATGTGTGTGCTTTTTCGTGTCGAAGACCTCGCTGGACCAGTCTTTGAAGAAGAATCCTCAGCTGCAGCTGTGATGGCTTCAGCGGTGGGAATCAGTGCTGGAGCAGGAATGGCTTCGGTGGCTTCGACTTCGCTCTTCAATGCTGCTTCGTGGTCTTTGATACTTGAACGTAACACTAACATGTCTGCAGAATCCTGAATTGACTCCATCACGCTCTGTTCAGATGCAGAAGACTCGGGGATAATTTGGTCGATTGCTTCTGCTTCATCAGCCAAATTTGGTTCAGTACGCGGCGTCGAAGATACCACACTGACACGGTCATCCAAGACGTTATACTGGTCTGCAGCACCAAGCAGGTCGCTTTCCTCAGCAGAATCTCGGCTCTTGAACACCTCGTCAAGACTCTCGAGGGTTGGTTGAGAAGATTCGATCTCTTCTTTCGGCTGATCAAAAAAGGATACACTTTTTCCTCGTGACACCTTCTTGGTCTTGAGACTCAGCGCAAACTCTTCGTCCGAGTCAATCACATTCAGTTCGTCCTTAGCGATCGGCTGACTGCTTTCTTGAACGGCTAATTCAGACGATGCTGTGTCTGAGAAAACTGGTCTGACGTCTGGCGACGCGAGCTTGCGTACACCTGATCGCCCTTTTTTCAGCGTGAGTGCAAACTCTTCGTCTGAGTCAACCTCGCTCTTATCTTCAGAGCTGGATGTTTCCTTCTTGGCTTGAGTTGTACCACTGACCGTTGTTTCTGCTGCGCTGTGTGATTCAGGCTGGGATCTCCTCTTTTTTGCTTTTGCCAGGCTGAGTGCGAATTCCTCGTCCGAATCGGCTTCCTCCGTCGCGGGCATATCATCTGACGGGGTGAAGTCGCTCGACTTCATTACCGGTGTATGCTTGCTGTCTTCACCTTTCGTAGACTCCACCTTGGTTTCTTCAACATTCTGATCTCGCGATTCCTCTGGCGTGTTTTTCTTATCACCAATATCGAAAAAGTTGGTCACATCACGTTCGCTCGAAGAGTCGAAAAGCGCGTCAATTGGATCAAACTCCACACGAGATGCTTTCGCGGACTTTTTAGACCGTTGTGCTTTCGTATCTGTTGGCTTTGACGATGCTTTCACGTGTGGAATCGACTTCTCTTCTTCATCCGAGAGACTGATGGAATCCGCAGCTGATCTGAAGACAGGTTTCTCGGTTTTACGCTGACTTGAACTTTTGCTGCGATTCTTCAAAGATGGATAGTCTTCTTCTTCTTCTTCTTCCAAGTCTCGTGCGCCACGACCACGTGGCTTCAGTGACGGATAGTCTTCTTCGTCGTCGGACTCGGCTTCTCTTTGTCCATTCCTCCTTCCTGTGCTAGCTTTAGCAGAAGTCTTGACCGAGCCATCTCGACGCCTTTGTAGTGGTGCATCCTCGCCATCACTGCCACTCTCTTTGCCTGATCCTGTCTGGAACAGCGACTCGTACCCTCTTCCACCTCCAAGAGCAGAGCCTTCTGTCGGACTGTCCTCAAACAGATCTGCAAAGGAATCACGACGTTTCGTTTTCTTCTTCTGCGATTTTCGAGATTCTTTGATCGGAGAAACTTCCAGAGCACCCTTGTTCTTCGTAGATGTCTTCCCATTCTTCTTGCGGACAACCACATCTTCGTCACTGTTATCATGATCAAAGATGCTCAGCTTTCTGGAACTTTGCTCATTAGCGCGAGGTGGTACTGCTGGATTGCTGCTTGGGCGATGAGTTGTAGTCTGCGAGTTTCTGCTTGAACTGACCGGGTGATCGTGATCCTTCCTCTTTCGAATGAGCTGCTTCAGCGCTGCGAGCTCGCCTTCTAAAGAAGATATTTTGTCCACGATGGTATCGTCAAGTCCATCTTCGTTTTCGCTTTCTGCAGCAGCTGGTCGGCTGTCATATTGCTCGGATTGTCCAAGAGCGAGCTCTCTGCTGTACATCTGCGATTGCGGCTCTTGCTTCGAAGGCTGCGAATTGTAATCGCGTTTCGCTGGTTGCTCGCGAGCTCGCTTCGGGGCTGAAGCCGATACATACCCTCCGGTAACAGGATCAAACACGTAATCGTTTGGTCGCTCAAATTCAGCAAAAATGTCGTCGACTGAGTTGGCTCGTTGAGCCGAACGTGGTGCCGCAGATACGCGATGGTTGATATCATCCATAATGCTGATGTGCGTGCTTGGACCGGCAGTATAACCTTGATCATCTCTCGCGTAACTCGAAGCAAATCGATCGTTCGAAACACTTGATGGAACTGCGTACGTCGCTACTCCATAGCTAGGCTCTGCGGAGATTGCGCTCCACGAGTTCCCTGCTGCTTGACTGGACTCATTTCCCCCTCTCTGTGAAGACAATGAGCTCTCCCCGAGACCGATTGAAGATGCTCTGGAGCGGTCGATAGTGTAGATACTGGGCGTAAGCCCCTTGATTTCGTGCTCTTGATACGCTCCGAAATCATCCTTCCGGCGATCAAAACGGTCCACTCCTGTGGGAGGTACCACGAAAGGCGACTCCATCCCGATTCCATTCCACGCTCTTGCTGGTTGACTTGCACCATTCGAAGACGAATTCGCTTGACTTTTTGGAGAAGCAAACAAATCGTCAAATGTGTCTCGCCTTTTCTTCTGGGATAAATCTCGAATCGAAGCTGCACCCGAAAATGTCGACACTCGTTTCTGCTCTGAGTTTGGTTGCCGGAAATCGCCCCCTGGAGTTGCATACTCGGAAGGCATCGTGTACCGAAATTGATCGTGTTGACCACTTTCATGGTAGGGTACCAAAGAGGTTTCCGCCATTGAGAAACGGTCGAACGACCCAGCTCTCTGCAAAATGTTGGATTCGCGGAGAGATGTCTGACGTTCAACTGCCGAAGGAATGTTCAGCTGATCCTTATCAACGTTCCTGAAGTCGTTGGATTCCTTGTTAGCTTCACTTGCTTGATTTGCGAGCTCGGGGGTTTCTTGATTGATTTGCTTTGCCGGAGATTTTGAGCCAGAAATCCCGAATAGACGCTTCAAAGCGCCTGTAAACCCGTGTCCACTGGATTCTGGCGATGACGCCGGAGCACCTGACTTGTTCGTCTCTCCTGTCTCTTGACCACCCGTGCTCTCCGTTGGAGGCTCAACAATACTGTACGATTCTTGGTCACTGGCGATTGCACGAGGCTCGACTGACTTTGGTAGTGGTGCAGCCCCCCATTGGGAACTGTCGGTCGGTATCCGCTGCTCCCTGGCTGGTGATCTGAAGTTTTCGTGACTCGCACGATCGAAATACCCTGGAGTATCATCGACCACCAATTCGTCGACGTCTGCGTCGTAAAATGTTGGGCGAGCTTGGGTGAAAACGGCTGGTTGCGCAGGACCAATAGCGAGCACACCTCGAGAAACGTTGGCTGGAGGTGGTAGCGTTGGAGAGACTCCCTTGTTCTCACTTGATTCCTCTCGCTTGACTTTTTCCTTTTCTTTTCGCTTCTCACTGCCGTTCTTTTTGCCGCGGACATGGAAAATGTCCTTCAGACTCTCTTTTAATGTTGGTCGTCCATGCGAGCTGAATTGACCGTCCGTCTCGTTCTCCGGTTGTTTTGCCTCTGGCTCTACAATCGGTGCTCGACCGACAGCAAGTTGCTGATGCTGCCCCGGTCGGGGCATCTCCATCCTTGCTCGCCGCTGATCGTACTCGTCGTCACCTCTGGATGCATACGCATCTATCGACAGGGAATCGTGCACACCCCTCGGCGGAACCCTCGCGCCACCGTTGGCAGCGATAGTATGACGGCTCATCGCGTCCTGCCATTCCTCAGCTGCAGTACGCTGCTTTGGTTGAGTATCAGGGTATTGGATCTGGGTGTTCTCCTCTCGCATGAAGTCATCTTCGTTGTGATCAAGATTGAGGTGTCTGTCTTTCCTTTTAGCGGTGCCATTTTCACCCACGAGAGGGTCTGTGAACCAGGTATCGTCGGCCAAATAGAAGAGATCGCTTGATTGCTTTCGTTCGTCCTCGTCACGCTGCTTGGGCTGTACAAACTGGTCTGCTCTCTCTGTCTTCTTGTCGACCACACTCCTTCTCTCAAGCTGAGCAGTGGCTTGACGGGATTCTTTCTTCTTGTCATGCTTCGGAGTAAAAGTCTTCTTGAGGTTCTCACGTAATTTGCTTCGCTTCTTCCGGAAGCTGTTGGACGGAGTTGCATACGCGTAATCTGCGTCGTCATCAGTGACAGCGGAGCGATCGAGATTATCATCTGCATCGGAATCTCCCAAGCGATTCGCGCGCGCGAGCTCGTTGTTGCAGGTAGTACAGACTCGATGCTTCTTGTGGCTGATCTCAAAATACCGAAACACAGAGCAGTCCGAGCACATGACATGTCCGCAGTGCCTAGAAAGTAAGACATTCGTCACAGCACGCAATAGAAAAGTCAGTATCCACAAAAGAAAGGACATCATACGCATTTACTAGACGCAACCTACCGGCAGTGATGCTTGCGTTTCATGAGCGAAAATGAGCTCGAGCAAAGAAAGCATGCTTTCACAGCGTCGTCATCGTCCCAGTCCACGTTGAACAATTCCTCACTCTCTTTTCGCCTGATTTTCTGCTCTCGTCCACCGGTCGATCCTGCATCACCTGCTCTTCTGCTAGCGTTTTTCGCTTTCACGCTCTGCTTCTTCTGCTTAGCTGTCTGCTGATTCGCACTCCTGCTATTTGACTCGCTAGCGCGACCACCTGGGGTAGCGCCTCCCCCATTAAAGATGCCGCCGCCGCCAGCGTCGGAGCGAGAGTAAGTCGTGCTCGGGATACTGGATACTGGGCTCACGGGATAGCTATACGCGCCATTATCCACACTACTTCGAGCGCTCACGGGTGCCGCCTGCGGCTGGCGAGCGTGCATGTCTGTATCTGTGAGTCGTGGACCTGCTGCTGCTGCAGCCGCTGTTGTTTTCCCAGCCGCGCTCTTGTTTGGCGCATTACCATACAGATCATCGAAGTCCCCGTCGTCATCCTACACAAAGCGACACCAACGCGGGATGCACATACAGAGACAGGCACACGGAAACACACACAGATGCTGTCAGATGCTTGATCAGTGCTTGTCTGCACATAATGATACGGAGCGCCTTCGCGCGTGTGGGTGCGTCACCTCGTCGAAGAACGGGTCGTTCATGGCCTTCTTCCTCTCCTTCTTCTTCAGCTTTAGCCGCTCTTTCTCTCTTGAAGTGTGGAAATGTTCAGCCGCTGGCACATCGCAAAAAGAAAAGTGCGCGAGTAGGTCCGACCCACATAGTGTTCCACTTCTCATTCTGGAGCTGTATAGTCCTTTGAAGTATACACCACCAAATCTGGGACGCCATCTGGGTCCGCTCCACAACCACCTGAGTCTCTTCAGACTTTGCCCATTTCTGGGACACGACACGCCAGACCCAAACCGCGCACGCGCCAACATGATGCGCTTCAAGTCGTATGGCTCGGCGGTGATAGACATCCCCGAGCACCAGCTGCTCGACGACGTGGAAGAAGAAGAGGGCGGATGTACAGGCACGTATAGAGACGATGATAAAGCCGGCGACGACCATGGAGCGAGTGAAAGCAAGCGGCTGCTGCGAAAGCGCAAGAGCGCGGCGATCCCGTGCCCGCGCTCGTGGTGGTCGTTCGTGTTTTTCAGCTGGTGCGAGCCACTCGCACGGCTCTGCGAGCAGCGACCGCTGCGGTTCGACGACCTCTGGTTGCTGTGCGAAGAAGACACGAGCAAGTACTGCGCTGACCAGTTCAAGCAAGTGTTCGCGACGTCCCACTCGCTCCTGTTCGCGGCGATCCGTACCCAGAAGAAGCTGCTCTTCTGGAGTGGCGTGATCTCGCTCGGCGCGGTCGCGTGCGAGCTGGTGGGGCCTATTGCAGTGTACAATGTCGTGAACGCAGCAGCGACGCATGAGATGGCTACTGTGTACTCGAAAGGCGCGTTCTGGACGCTCGTACTGCTCGCCTCTCGCTTCCTGCGCTCGTATTCGCTTGCGTGGGCGGACTTCCTGTTGAAGTTCGTCAAAGTGCGCGTATCCGGGGCGATGCACGTGCTGTTGATCGAGAGCGCGCTCGACACGAATCGGTTCCACCAGCAGCGCGTGATTTCCAGCACAGCGAACCTGTTCACGACCGATATCTCGAACTTTGGCGGCGCGTTCGACATAATCCATCGACTCTGGATGGTGCCGCTCGAGCTCTTTGGGCTCTTCTACATCTTCCGCTGGGTCGCAGGTCGCGTGATCACTGGGATCTTGGTCGTGTCATTTGTTATCTATGCGCTCATCCAGCTCGTGACGTGGTCGGAGTCGTCAATTTTCCGGCAGTGGCTGTCGATTTCGGACCAGCGCTTTGGCATCCTCGAGCGGATCTTCAAGCACATTTTCGCAATCAAGCTGAGCACGTGGGAAGACTTTGTACTCGGACGCATCATGGATGTTCGCAAGACCGAGCAGTTTGTGCTCAAGCGCCACATTCTGCTGCGAACGCTTCGCTGCACGCTCACGTGGATTGCGCCGTCTGTGAATTTGATTGCAACGGGGATTCTGCTTGTGAACAGCCCGAATTTTGCCTTCGCGTCGCCAGCATTCACATTCAGTGCAGTCGCGATTTTCCACGCGATCAACGACACTTTCGGCACTGCAGTGGAAGTGGTTCAAGTGTTTTTCCAGCTGCGAGTGTCGCTGGACCGGATCTACGAAGCGCTGGAAATTTCGCACATACCCAGCAGCGCGGGTACCAGGTCGCGAACGCGTGGATCGAGCGGGCAGGCTTACTCCCTTGGTGCAGCCAGCGAAGAGGCGGTTGCAATAGCTGGAGCAGGTTTTGCGAATCCAACGACACCAGAAAAGGATCTGCTCTCATACGTCAACCTCCGGGTCAAGCGAGGCGAGTTCGTCGTTATCCACGGGAAAGTTGGCTGCGGCAAATCCGTTCTCCTGTCAGCGCTGCTCGGTTTTCTTCCGAAGCAGCGTGGCGGCGTGTACCTGAACGGCAGTGTCGCGTTTTGCTCCCAAGTACCGTGGATCCAGTCCATGAGCATTCGAGACAACATTTTGTTTGGGAAAGCGTTCGACGAAGTCCGATACTGGAGCGTGCTTGAAGCTTGCTGTCTGCTAGAAGATTTGAAGAACCTGCATGCTGGTGATCGCACAGTCGTTGGCCCCCATGGGCTTGTGAGTATGTCTGGCGGACAGCAGTCGCGAGTGGCGTTGGCGCGAGCGTGCTACTCTGATGCTGACATCTACATCCTGGACGCGCCACTCGATAGCGTCGACAGCATCGTTCAGTGTGAGATTCTGCTCAAGTGCATGGGGCAGCTGCTACAACAGAAGACGATCATCCTGACGACTCACAACCCCGAAGTGATCATGTGCGAGTACGTCGACCGAGCGATCCTGATGGAGCAGATGGTGATTCAAGAGCCCAAGCCGGATGACCGCCCTGTTCAACGAATGTCGCGCAGAGCAGCGAGTGAAAACCGACCAGTTCGAAAAGCTTTCCAGTCCAAGCGATCGATTTTACTCGGCGAGTCAGCTACGCATGGCGGGATATTGCGGAAACGGAGAGATACTTCGGCTATGGCACCAACGTCTGAGAAAAGCCAGTCTCTTCGAGTGAACGAGTCGATTCTTCTGAACCCATTGGTTCTTCAAATCCAGTCGGCTCCACGATTACGACCGTTATCATCATCAGTATCGTCATCGAGCTTTGTGAACCATGCGTCCTGCTCGTACCGCAAGAAAGGTTGGGCGAACGTGCTGAAGGAGTATCTCGCGTACACACAGAGCTTCTCGCTTCTCTGCGTCGTGGTGTTTCTCCACCACGTCACCCAAGTGCTGTCGACCATGAGTGTGTACTACTTCAGTCGCTGGATCGCGTCTACCAGCAGAGCTGAGGATTCCCCGGAAGCACTTGCGCACACAATCATGCTCTTTGATCGCTACATGTGGATCGTGGCTGCGAGTTGCGTCGCGTTTCTCTGCGCTGCGTTCGCCACATTTTCGTTCTCGCTCTGCGCCGCGGACAAGCTCTTTGAGTGCATGACGTCAGCGCTGGTGCACGCTCCGATGCGCTTCTTCTCGACAAACTCGGTCGGGAGGATCCTGAATCGGTACGCACGAGACTTGAAATCCGTCGATTCGAGTCTCCAGAGCGTAACCTTCGCGCTGCTGCGAAGCTTCTTCAGCTCATACTGCTCCTTGTTTGCGTCGCTCGCGTGGCTCAGTGGTCACATCCTCAAAGTGAACAACGTGAGTCTGCGCGATGATGGATCGTCATTGGACTTGCATTGGGCGATTTGGTGGCTCATGATGATCCTGATCGTGATTGTCACGACCGGTATCCTCGGCGCATTCTGGCGTGATGGCATCCAGTCAAACAAGCCCAGTGGTGAGATCTACCTGATGTTTCGAGAAACGCTCTCGCCACTGTTCAATTTCGTCACCGAGTCGATGAGTGGGAAGAAGATCATCGCTTCGTTCGGAGTTGAGCAGAAACTCAAAGTCGCGAGTCAATATGGAGAGAAAATGGACGAAGGGACTCGGATCTTGCTGGCGATGTGGTCGTTCGAGACGTGGGTCGTGATTCGCTGCTTGCTCATGGAGACTTTGCTGACGAGCTCGCTTTTGATCGCGCTGATCACGTTTGGGCACGATCCTTCGTTCTCGAACCAGCCTGCGACGATCGGACTACTGCTGTTCCTGCTGCTGAACATTCGCGATGACCTGAAGAACAGCTTTGCGAATTGGAACCTGCTCGAGAAAGACTTGGCGTGCGTCGAGCGCATTCTGGAGTACATTGACGTCGAGCCGGAGGGAGCGCACAGCCAGAACCAGCTGCCGACAGACCCTTTCTGGCCACGCAACGGCGCGATCACGTTCCGGAACGTCTACTTTCAGTATGACGGCGCAATCACGAATCGTCACTACCAAAACCACATCAGCAACATAAGTGACAGCAGCAGTACCTTGACAGGGTCTATGGCGTTGAAGAATGTGAGCTTCCACATTGAAGGAGGACAGAAAATCGGTGTGGTCGGGCGGAGTGGTGCAGGAAAATCGTCGTTGGCGATGGCCCTGATGCGAGTGAATGATCCTCTCCACGGAGCGATCTTGGTCGACGGCGTTGATATCACGCACATGCATTTGAAGACGCTGCGGTCGAAGATCTCGTACGTGCCGCCGAACCCGGTGTTCTCGAACTCGTCCTTGCGCGAGTACCTGGATCCCATGAGTCAAGTCGAAGACGCTGCGCTCTGGGAGATTCTCAAGAAAACCGGCCTCGAGGTGTCGATTCTGAAAATGCAGGCTTCTCTGGACGCGAGCATCATGAAGATGGTCTCGAACTGGAGTACGGGTGAGCGCCAGCTGCTTTGCTTGTCGCGAGCGCTGGTGTTTCGCTCGCGCATCGTGATCCTAGATGAAGCTACGACAGCGACAGACCAGGAAACAGATTGCCGCGTCCAAGACCTGGTGTATGAGATCCTCGACTCGAATACGACTTTGCTCTGCATCGCGCATCGGCTGGACACAGTGTTGGAGTTTGACAAGATTCTTGTCATGGCGGACGGTGGCGTCGAGGACTTTGGTACGGTACAAGAACTCGTGGAGTCTGGCGACGGGGTGTTTTACAACCTACTGGAGAGCGCGCAGCTCGTGTATTAGCAACTACAACAAGATCACCACAAAGAAGGTATGCAGTGGAATTCGTCCTCCCATTATCAACGAGAAGTGCTCAAGTAAACAGGTAACATTTTCGTTGACGATATCTTTATTTATTCCAGACTGCATCGTTTTCTGGGACCAATTGTTCATGGCGTGTTTGCGTCCTCCTCAACCTCAAGGTAGATTTTGCCAGGGAGCTGGAATCCGTTGAACGTCGAGCCCGTGGCAAAGCCATACGCACCCATGTGCGGGAACGTGATCCAGTCGCCGATCTCCAGCACGGGCAGCAGCGTTTCCTTGGTGATAAAGTCTTTGCCGTCGCAAGTTGGACCCCAGACGCTCGACGGCACCGCCACAGCAGACTCGTCGCTCTCATATGACAGCGAGCGTTTTGGCTCGCCGTTGATCACAATCGGGGTTGGGTCGTAGAGCTTGAACAGATGCGAAGCGCTGAACGAACCGTGCGCGCCATCGTTCACAAAGTACATGTAGCGCGGCACTTGCTGGTGGGCTTCGTTTTCCGACACCGCGCGCGCAGTGAGCGTTGGGTCCGTCTTGCGACCAACGACATTAAGGTTGAGCGTCGCGCAGGACGAGACAAAGTACCGCCCTGGCTCCGAGATGATGCGCACGCCAGAGGACTCGGGGAAATGCTCGGCGAGCGCGTCGTTCACGGCTTTTGCGGCGTCTTGGACCGTCACTGGACCGAGGTCGTCGCCCGCAAAGCCGCCGCCGAGGTTCAGAAGCTCGAAATTGAAGCCCGACTGCTGCGCCAAGTCGAACACGGACTTGGAGCGCGTGATCGCGTCGACGAACGATGACGCGCACAGGACGCCGACGCCCACGTGGAAGCACACGCCCATCACATTGAGCTGGAGCTTCTTGGCGGTCTCCAAGATCGTTGGGATCTCTGCGAGCGGCGCACCAAACTTCGCGCCAAGCTGGTGACGCGACTTGGAGTCGTCCACTTGAATGCGCAGCACGAGCTTAGCTTCCGGGTACACCTTGGCGACCTTGACGAGCTCGTCGACGTTGTCGAACGTCATGAGCGGCACGTTGTGCGCTCTCGCGAACTGCAGGTGCGACTTCTGTTTGATCGTGTTCGCGTAGATGATCTGGTCCGGTACGACGCCGTGCGCGAGCGCAAACTCGATCTCGGGCTTGCTCGCGCAGTCGACGCCGCAGCCGAGCCCCGTGAGCAGCTCGAACACGCGCACGTCCGGGTTGCACTTCATCGTGTAGAACGGCTGCACGCGCGGGAGAAGGTCCGTGATGAGCTTGTACTTGGCCGCGATCGCGTGCAGGTCGACCGTGTAGAACGCCTCTTCGTCATCGCCGATCGCCTGGATGTGCTGCAGCGTGGCGCTGAGCACGCGCGGGTCGAGAACGGTGGCGGAGGTGCTGCTCATGGCTGCTGCAGAGTGCTTTTTGAGTTGTGAGTCAAGCCATGGGCTTTGCTGGTCAAAGTTTGCTTTGAGTGTGTCACAGAATGATGGTCGCTCCCGCCCATCTCATCTCCTTTGCCCAACACTCACGTCGCCACTCATCCAATCTGATGATGATCAATCCACGGGTCAGGAGCTCATTGGGCGAACACGCGAAGTGCTGATGAAGTGTGCTGGTGGGTGACGTCCAACTTCACGCACATAGAGTCGTCATCTTCAACACGAGACGTTGTGATTGCTGCCACAGGAATCCAAGCCGCAAAATCCATCACAACCAAGAACCTCACCAAGGGAAATACTGCACGAGAGGTCATCAGCAGCAAGTACGTGAAGCGTCGCAGCCTCTTCGCGAGGCGACGGGCACTCGCCACCGCACGATTGCTTCGCGTGATACATGAAGCAACCGCTTTGCGATAAAGCGTCGTTAGCGACTGACTATCCATCCGCCAATGCACATGCGCGCGCTCCTTCACGAGCAGCTCCAAAGATCCGATCGTGTGCTGGTGAAGCGGCACTGTTAGCAACTGTAGTTCCACCGCTCGCTCACTCACATTGAAGCTTTCTCTCTCTCGCAGGACGACATCAATCAAGCGACTAAAGCGCCATGGGGAAGTCTTGCGCAAGTACCGGAAGAACCGCGACTACGACTACATCGCCCCAGAGAAGGCGTCTGCGTACGATATCCACGACGGCAAGGGTACCGCGCACACTCGAGGCGACCACAATGACTTACTGTCGTCCCCGCGCGAGTTTGTACCGCTGGAAGAGCTCGCGCCGGGCGAGAGCACTTCACTACAAGTCGTGATGCTCTTGGTCGCAGGCTCGGTTGGCTCGACGGTGGTCGTCCTGCCGTTCGTGTTCCTTGAGGGTGGTTTCCTCATGACGACCTTCATGGTGCTCTTATTCTCGCTCGCGAGCTACCTTGCCAGCGTGTGCCTCGTTCAGTTGGGTGTCGCGAATGGGATCTACTCGCTGCAGGGACTCGCAAAGCTTGCGTTTGGCACTCGAGGAGCGCATGCTGTCGGCGTCATCCAAATGGCGCTGTCGTGCGGACTCATTCTGACGTACTTGGCGATCATCTTCCAGGATTTCCCCGTGCTGCTGGGGCATTTGCTGCATCTCGACTTTGATGCTGACGGGTGGCCGAAGGAGTCAACCACAAAGTACACCACGGTATCCAAGATCCTTGCGAACCGGACGTTGTTTGCCGAACTCTCTGTAAGTCAGCCTCAACCATTTGGCATCGCGATGTCGCTGATAATGAACCAAACTTCACTCTTGTCTCATTCTCTCTGATGCTTACAGGGCTTTATCATCTTGATTCCATCCTGCCTCTTTGCGCACTCGCGCCGGAAGATCCAGAACTTTGCCGTGGTGTCAACGCTCCTGCTGCTGCTCACGTCGCTATGCATCGTCGGCAAGGCCAAGTATTTCCACGACGAGAACGCAGCAACAGCGTCGCAGGGCTACGAACGAGACTACTTGGAAGTTCCAAAGACAATCTGCCAGGCGTTTGGCGTCCTCGCAGCCCAGTTTGCGTGTCAGCACCACACGCTCCACGCATTTTACGCGATGAAGGACCGCTCGATCGATCATTTTGCGCGCCTATCGCTGGTCGCGTGTTTGGTGGCGGCGTATTTGGCGTATAGCTTTGGCATCGGAGGCTACGTTTTGTTTCTCAGCGATTCGAAGACCGACATGGTGGGGAATCAGGACTTTAGCTCCGAGCAAGGTACGCTGCCATTCTGGCTGCTCGTGCCAGTGTGCGCGATGTTCTGCATCCCGCTCGAGGTCGTGTCGTCTCGGTATGCTGCGATGTTCATGTGCAGAGTGCGATCGCAGCACCACCTCGGACAGGAAGAAGTGCTTTCCCGCGCGCAGCCAGCTATCCGGTCGCAGCAGTACACCACCAGCACGACGCCTCCGGGTTCACACTCCTCAACATCGTCATTCGGAAGCAAGATGGCGAATCATCGCCGCGACGGAGTCGTCAGTTCCAGCGGCTACACTCGCGTGCAGATCGCCGTCACGTTCCTCGTGCTTGCGATTCTGGTGCAGATCGTGGCACTTCCTAGTTCCGTCAGTATTGCGACTCTGTTGGGTGTCACTGGAGGCATCGCTGGCATCGCACTTCTCCTCGTTGCCCCAGCCGCTTGCTACTTGAAACTCGCTCCTCCCAACGACGACAGCCACCGCCCAGCAGACAGCTGGCTCTTCCCAAAATGTCTTCCCTGGAGCAGCATCGGCATTGGCCTCGCTGCGTCGGTCGCGTGTGTGATCGCAAACATTGTCCAAGGTTGATTGATCGGCCACATTGGGCTCTGTCTTTTTGCTGTTGGCTGCATAGTGTTTCTTAACGAATGAATTTGAAATTTGATCTATGACGGGTGGTTTGAACGCCCTCACTCTATCAGCTTTGCTTCCTGACCATTTCCCGATTGATTGACAGGTAAAACAAAATCAAAGGGGTCGCGTTCTCTTGGTGAAGTAAGTCGCTTGACATCAAAATCGCCTCCTCTTTCCTATTCTTCTGCAGCCCTAGAAGTCGTCCCTGAACTACAGTACCCCCATCTATCGCTTTTGTTCTTTGGACCAGTTCTCAATGTTACTCCCTCAAACCAAGCACCTACCTCGAAACAAATTATCACTCACTCAGCAGCAGAAACACAAACTCCAACAATGAGAACGACCTCCAGCAGCAACAACAGCAGCGCGGTTCCCAGAGGAGAGGAGGGCAAAGACGCCATCCTTCGCATCGTCCTGGGCTGGCTCGTTCTCGGTGCTTTTCTGACGTGGATCGCGAAAGCGATTGTGCTCGCGTACGTCGCGCCACCCACGACGGCGGAGAACTACGACCTTCCGCCAGTGCCCACGCTTGCAGACCAAGTGAACGCGGTCAGTAGCGTCGCGCTCATGATCGTGATAGTCTCCATGCTGGTGTTCTCCTGCAGCGAAGAGCGTGCGGTGCGCTGGAAGCTGGTCAGGCTGTCGGCCGGTGTCATTACCATGATGCTGGTCTCGACCATCTCTGCCTATGTTGACAAGCGCCACGCGGCAACCCAGGAGCCGCTGTTTGCGACCAAGCACAACGACTGCTACTGCAACGCGCGCATGCTGCTACTATGTGTTCACGGCGAAGACCCAGCGCAGTTGGAGCAATATGTGGCCAACAACAACAACAACAACAGTAGCAGCGACACCGACAGCAGCACTGAGAAGGACGCGTCCATCTGGTTCCAGTGCCGAGCGCTCGTGGACGCGCGAATCAAGGCGCTCGAAGGTGAACCACTGGATCTACTCGTCGGAGCTGGAACTTGTGGACAATCCCATGCGCGCGTTCCTCGAAGACTCGAACATCACGGACGCGGGGGACCTCTGGTGCGGGAGTATGCTGCGTCTTCAAAAATCGACTGGACTGCTCATTGCCTCTGCAAGCATGGGTCCTGACCAACAGCAGCAGCTACAGCTGAAAGGATCCCCATACGAGGCGAACGCGCTGATGTTTGAGCAGTTTGAGAATGAGTGGGTCGTGTGATCGAGCTACAGGAACGGGTTCTTTGGTGCGATTGCGCTGTTGTTGTTGCTGCAAGCCTGGCGCGTCTCCCAGATCATTGCGTTGCAAGACGCCAAGGCCGCGAGAGAAAGCCAACCGCGTGCGTCGAAGGATCAAACAGGTTCGGTGGACGGAATCGAGCTCGAAAGTGCGAACAAGAATCCAACCAGAGGGATGGGCGAAATCGACCTCGAGGACGGAGGAGACGTCCACCTCGCACCTCTGATGTCGATCCGAGTGGACCCCATGACTGCGATTTAGTTTCTACTAGGGAGCTTGTCACGCGTTCCATTGCGTTGTGTAGTGTATGTGTGAGTGCTGTTGCTGCTACTGCCCAAGTCGGTATCGAGGACAGTCTGCTCGATTTTTGGTCTCGCACTCTGAACAGATGATTCGTTATACTTCGAAGAACCTAATATCAAGAAACTGGTTCCCACACTTGTAAACCTCTTATCATCTGAATTGCGATCTCTGGTCCAAGAGAATACGACGCTAACGGACCGCTTAGATGGCACCGCTGAACGATTGATTTCTAGCTCAGGTTGCACTCCTGCTAGCTGCAAGTAGCGAATAAGTCTGATGCATTGGACTACTCAAGACCGCAAGTATTATAGTTCGCAAAACAGCCCCGACGCATTCACAAGAATTGGACGAAGCAATCCACCAAACAACCAAAAGCACCAAGTCACCACAGAATCTCCAAGCCGCAGAACCTAACTGCTTCTTCTTCGAAGTTGGCGCCAAAAGGAGCTGCTCGTTTGAACTCGCGCCAAAATCCAGCCATAAACGGTCGGAAATATCAATGAATAATCTGTGACGTGTGAGAAATGACCAACATTCAGTGCGCACTGTTCTCCAACATCAACCACATCTGCCACTTCGCGAACTGCCATGGCGACGTCACGCGACAAGAAGAAGCAAAAGACACTGGCAGAAAACTCAGTGGCGTCTTCATCCCCACCAGCACCAGCAAAAGCCGCGAAATGCGCTCGCAGCAGTGGCTCGGACCCCACTACCAGCAGCAGTGGTCCACCAGCTACAGATGCTACTCCTGCGTTCGCTTTCGAGAATGTTGAAGCCCGTGCAAGAGCCGTAACAGCTGCGATTTTCAGTGAGATCGACGTTGAGAAAGCGTGCAATGGCGCAAAAGTGCGCTACCTCACTTTGGACAGAGCGAGTTGGGTGTACCACGTGCCGCGCTGGTATCGCCATATCTTCAACGCACTCACTCGGGCTTCAGAGACGCAGTCATCACCCTCGGTAGCCAGTGATGGCGACAACAGCAGTAGCGTTGGAATCGTCAATCAACAAATCCCACTGCGACCGATTTCTTACTCCCAATGGCTGGATCAGGTGTGGGACCTCCATCCTCAGCACCACGACAGCATCAAGATGTTTGGCAGAGACGTGCCGACGCCCCGCTACCAGCAGGCGTATGCAGTGAGCTACCGCTTCTCGGGGAACACCTTCGAGGCCCAACCAGTACCCGAAATATTGCAGCACTGCGTTCAAACCATGCAAGCGATGGTCGTGAACCCAGAGACCCACGCGAGCTTCCTGCGCGGCGTGCTCGTCAACTGGTACGCGAACGGCGAGCACTACATCGGTCCGCACTCGGACAGCGAGAGCAGCCTCTTCAAGCACTCGCCCGTGTTTTCGCTCTCGCTGGGGGCGACGAGAAGGTTCACCTTCACGGCAAAGCCGCAATCTGACAAGAAGAAGGACAAGATTCTTGGACACACACAGCGCCTGGAACTGGAGCTCGGCGATGGAGACCTCGTCGTCATGGGCGGCACCACGCAGCAGACGCACAAGCACGCGCTACCAAAGATGAAGAAATGCCTCAGCAAACGCGTTTCCGTCACGCTGCGATGCTTCAAGTAGGATTTTAAACCAAATGCTGCGAATTAATTAGAAAATGGAAGAGATACCAAGCATCGAAATGGCTATGTGAGCTTAGGTCTGCCGAACTCTCGCTCTCTTGTAGATCCATCGGTTCTCGGGCTGCCGCCTCTGGCAGGGGCGTGGTCCATTGCTACTATCTCCCAAGTGCTGCTCGGTCGAGCACGACGCGATCTTGGGTGACAGGTACTTGTCCACCACCGCTGTCGCTCTGCGGAACTTGATGCTCTCCGCTGCGCGCTTTGCCGGGAACAGACAGCCGGCGCGCGTGTACTTGCACAGAGCCTTCAGCATCTCCACTCTGCAGTCCTTGGTCGCGACCAGCAGCGTGTCGGCCGAGCAGCCCTCGCGGCGATTGCAACAGAGATACTCGACAATCTCGACGTGCTTGTTCCTCACGGCGGCATCCACCGCCGCGCGCGTACACCCTTCGCTGCGGTGCTTGTGGAGGAATCGTACGATCTTCAGGTGGCTGTGCGCTACTGCAGCGTCCATCGCGCGGGCCGTGCAGCCTTCCTCGCGGTTCCAGTAAAGAAATTTGACAATGTCCGTGTGGTCATTCGCAGCGGCTTCGTCCATCGCCGCGACAGTACACCCTTCCCTCCGGTTCGCGTGGAGGGACCGGACAATGTCGAGGTGCATGTTGGCCGCTGCGCAGTCCATCGCGCCAGTCGTTCAGCCCCCTGCGCGGTTCGCATGGAGAAATTGGATGGCGTCCAAGTGGCCCTTTCCGGCCGCGTAGTCCATCGCGGCCGTTGTGCAGCCACCGCTGGTCCGATCAGTGGCGTGCGCGTGGAGAAACTTGAGGGTGTGGACATGTCCATTCTCGGCAGCACAGTCCATCGCTGCGGCGGAGCAGCTGGGGTCCGTGTTCTTGAGAAGAAACTGGAGCACCTGCAGCGCACCATTCTCGGCAGCGGTGTCGAGCGCGCGTGTACACCACGTCGCTCCACTGGAGCGCTGCCCTGTGTCGAAAGAGCAACTTGACGACGCCCAGGTAGTCGTTGTCAGTATCGTACGTCTTCCAGCTAGTTTGCCTCGCAGCCTCCGCTAGCATTCACTCGGAGAACTCGTAGCCCTCGCAGTCGAAAAGCACTTTGAGTGAGGGCACGTCGAGGTACTTGACAGCATAACCTGCTTCGTCGTCGTCGAGTTCCAAGCTTGAAGGTGGACAGTTCTTCAACACCCAGCGCATCACTTTCACGTTGCGGTGGTCCGTGAACGCCACGCGCATCAGGTCTGCCGAGCGCATGAACTCGTATGCCCACCGGGTCATCTCGAGATTCTGCGAGTACACTGCGCAGCGCAGAGCTTCACCAAACTGGAGCTTCGAGTAGCACTGGAACCGAGGATTCGCGCGCACAAATTTGTACAGCGCCGCAAACATTTGCTTGTTCTTTGCAGAGATCGCAGCGAGCACCAGAAAGCCAATCCGCATCGGGCTAGCATTCAGTATCAGGATGGACGGGAGTCAGCCGACGAGCGACCTGATGCGAGCGATCCGAGCGAGACATTCCGATACACTTAGCTCAAGTGGACGAATCTCAAGCTCTACCCAGCGATAGTTGTCGGCGACGACCAAGACGGCGTCGTTGTTGAAGCTCCTGGTAGTGGTGCGAATAGGAGCCGGCGATTCCTCCGCAACACTGTCAGCTGCGCCAAGCTGCTCGTGGACTCGCGCAAGATGCAACTGATGGTGAACAAGAGCAAGTTTGTGCGTCCGGAACTGCGGATGAAGAGCTCGCATCGCCTCGGCTCCGATGGTGATACAGGGGGTGATGGAGGTTCGAGTCCGCAGAACAGCAGCAGCAACGTGATCCACGTCCTTGTGGATGACCCGCGTCCCGGTTTGCTCCTGGATCCGATGCGTCGCGTCAGAGGCTTCTACGCATCCAAGAGCTGGAAGCGCGGGCCAGCGTGCCGTGGTAGATCAACTGCTACTCCAGAGTCGGTAGGACCTTTTGATCCCCGAGACTCAGTGTAACAGAACCACCATTCTGCCCTCTTCCGCTTGGCATTCGCTCCAAGATCTGGTTGGTTTCAATAGATCAACACTTCGTTTTTCTGTTGCTATTGTTTTGGCAATGATCACGCACTGAAGTGCCAACTCATCATTTCGTGTTTCAACTTCTTATTGTCGAGACAACACTGGTTTAACATGGTCTCCGATGAAGCAACACCTTGCGCGCGCGTTGGGCTCATTGAGTAGGTTGTTCCGAGAGCGCTTGCAAGTTGCAGCAAGATGCAGCTTTCGAACCAAATGACGAGGACCAACGCAACGCGCCATCCGTCGCGCACCACTCCACACAAAACAGAGAATAGAAACCAAAAGATCCTTCGAATGAAAGAAAGAAAAACACATTTGCTGCTCAATAATCTGTGGCTCTGCAAATGCAGAGAACAGATTAAAATACGTGAACCCACCATTTATTTACTCATCAAGCCATGATACATGAAGCCATGATACATGGCTTGATATGAATGGCGTCACCTCAATCGATTGGCTGAGATTCCTTTGAGGGGAAAAAGAAGAAAACTGAATGGATGGATGGGTTCAGAAAGTGACTTGACGCCACTCTCACCACACGACTGAGCTAATACTAAACACACTGTATTTGGCTTGTGCCTGAGACTAGCTCTTTAGCTCTTTAGCTCTTTAGCTCTTTAACTCTTTAGCACTTGCACACACACACACACACACACACACACACGTAGAGCAGCAATAGCTCATAAAGGCATTAAAAATGCATCCAAGGTGCTGGTGTCTGCCAAATGCGTCGACCCCGCACGACTCAGTCCTTGGAGACGGGATGAGTGCACGACCCAGCACGACTGCCTAACATCACGACACATTGTGTTGCAGTGTGTCGTGTCGCAATTTTTGCGAGTAGGGTTGAGGTTTTCGATTTGACAGCAGTACCGTAAAAGCGCGTATAAGTACGGTAGCGCTTATACTTGGTGTTTGTATGGAGTTTGCACTTGAGCTGAGCAGTACCGTAGTGGTACTTATACTTGATCTTTCTATGGAGTTTGCACGCCAGTTCCAGCAACACAACAGCAACATAAAGACACCAGCAGATCGCCAGTGACGTCCCTGCACACCATCTGCACACCATCTGCATAGTCAGTCCGCCACACGCAAGGCAAACAGAACAGCAAGCAAGCAAGCAACGCAGCAAAGAAAGCAAGCGCACAGCCTTTTCATACAAACCCCAAGAAAGACACCACGCGACGACCAGTCCACACAGGCAAAGCAAGCACGCGGCGCATATTCATCACAGGACGCCACCAACAACCCGCCGAGCAACAACAAGCGCAAGAAGCCAACAAACAACAACAAGCCAAGAAGATTGCGTGCGACTTGTTCTTGCTGCGGATCTAAGAGAGAGAGAAGGGGAACGACGCTGTGCGTGAAGAATCCAGCAGCGCACTTGCATATTCGCAGAGCAGGGAAACCCAACGCAAGCAGGTCCAGAAGGTAGTGAAGTGAAGCAGCAGCATGGGGGCGACGACGATCGTGCTGGTCGTGGGGTCGCTGATCGCGGTCGCGGGCATCGTGCTCATCGTGCTCTTCGTGCGCCGCATCGGCGCGCAGCGCGAGCAGCAGGCCACGCAGGCGTTCTTCCAGGAGCCCACCGACGTCTACCGCGAGGAGCTCAACGACAGGTACGTCGCTCTCTCTATGTGTATATGTGTATGGCTTGTTGTGTTAGATGAGGGGGGATTTGTATTCACATGCGGTCTATCTGTTTGTTATGTTTGTTTATGTTGGTTAACAGTTTTATGGAACACGCGCTGTGGCGCTGCGGCGTGTGCCACTTTCGCAACCACCCGGAGCGCAAGCTCTGCGATCTGTGCCAGACGGTGCGCGGCCAGGACGGCCACTTTGCGCGCAAGAACAAGCGCAACGGCTACAGCAACAAGAACAAGATGATGGGGCGGATCGGCGAGGCCGAGGCGTACCGGAGCGGCGCGGACTTTGCCAGCGGCGCGAACCTGAGCAAGCTGCAGCTCGCGGCGAGCCGCAGACAGCAGTGGAAGCGCATGCCGACGACCGACGGCCTGCACCGCTGGGTGCGCCAGGAGCAGCTCACCTCGTCGTCGTCATTCTCGAAGCGTGACTCGGTGGAGAGCGACCCGGGCCGCCTCTCGCTGCGCTACAACGACGAGCGCGAGAGCAACATGTCGGTCGGGTACATCCGCGTGCGCGACTCGATTGGCAAGCTCGTGTTGAACGAGAGCGACGTCGTCGCGACGGATTTCCACTACCGCATCAACATTTTGGACGGCACAGGCACGTCGGAGCTGATTATGAACCTCGAGGGCGTGCACAACCTGCCGTTCACCGACAAGATCCGCTGGTTCTCGACCGAGATCCACCGTCTGTGGCTTCCATGGGAGTCGGGCCACGCGGAGCTCGTCGTACGTCGTGACAATTTGCTGCAGGACTCGTTTGATCTGGTGCGCGCCATGAAGCCGTACCAGCTGCGTCAGCGATGGCGTGTCGTGTTTGCTGGTGAACCAGGTCTGGACGCCGGAGGCGTCATGCGCGAGTGGTTCACGCTGTTGTTCTCGGAGCTTTTCGACCCAAAGTTTGGACTCTTTGTGTCGACTGTCGGTGACGAGCGTAGCTACTGGATCAACACGTACTCGAGCGAGCTGCGCGACGAACACCTCGCGTACTACGAGTTTGCGGGTCGTTTGCTGGGCAAAGCCATCCTGGAAGAGCACCTCGTGACTGTGCATCTGGCGTTGCCGTTCCTGAAGCACATCCTGGGTGTGCCCATCTCATTTTCGGATCTTCAATTCCTTGACGACGAGATTTACAACAGCGCGATGATGGTGAAGCAGATCGACGACATTGAGCCGCTCTGTTTGGACTTCACGGTCACGCGTATCGTGAATGGCAAGCCTGAGGTGTTGGAGCTCGTGGAAGGAGGATCGAACATTGATGTCACGCGTGCGAACCGCAAGGAGTATCTGGATCTGCTGTTCAAGTACCACGTGCTCGGCAGCGTGTCGGACCAGTTGCTGAGCTTCTTGACTGCGCTCTACGACGTCGTGCCGGAGGGTTTGCTGAAGCTCTTTGACTACCAGGAACTGGAGCTGCTCATGTGTGGTACGTTGTCGTTTGTTCGTGTCGTGTCGTGATGCTTGCCGTTGAGTAGCTAGTGCTCACCCTTTGTGCGTTTGTGTATTTACTGGTTGCAGGTGTCCCGTCAATCGACGTTGAGGACTGGAAGAAGCACACGGATTTCAAGTTTTACACGCACAACTACCCGACGGAGCTCGAGCTGAGCAACATCCACTGGTTCTGGGAGGTCATTGAGGAGATGAAGAACGAAGACCGCGTCCGTCTTTTGCAGTTTGCCACGGGCACAAGTCGCGTCCCCGCCCAGGGCTTCAAGGGTTTGATCAGCAGCGACGGTCGCGTGCGCCGCTTCAACATCGCGTTTGCTGGCGTGAACCAAACGTCGTTGTTCCCGAAAGCGCACACGTGCTTCAACCGCCTCGACTTGCCGATCTACAACACGAAAGAAGTCCTCGCCGAGTACCTGATGCTGGTACGCATTGCTATTTGTTATTTGAATCGTTGCAATGTGTACGATGATGGCTAATTCGTTTATCCTTGTTTGTGTAGATCGTGCAAATGGACATCACGGGCTTCACCATCGAGTAACAAAAGTCGAGCGACGATGTTTGCGTGCCAGTAGGAGAGTGACTTCGGTGTATTTATTACTATTTTTTAAACCGAGCGAGAGATGGGGGGAAAGCAAAGCCACGCCGCAGTCAAGATCAACAAACAGTCCAGATGCCACTCGATCTCACAAGTCAGCGACAACCGAAAGCCCATCAAGCCTGACCGCCAGTCTACCTCCGCCAGAGATCGTCAGTGTCTCTCTTCAGAGATATCAATGTGTGTGGTGCATGTGTGTGTGTGTTTATTCGTCCGTGAGATCTGGAGGGAGTGGCAGCGACGGCGATCTGCGGTTGTCGAGAGTTGAGTGGCGCACGAGCGAACAAGAGAAACCAAAAACAACAAACAAGGCAAGACAATCGAGCACGAAACAAAACAAAACAACACAAAACAAGCGAGCGTGGGGTCAGTTTGAAAAATGGACGTATGAGATGAGAAGAGAATGAGTTTTCAACAAGTTAATAAATAAAACAAAACACAAAACAAACAACAGCACGAACCTGTAGTCGATCGCCTTGCAGCCCTGGTCGTGGCATTTCTGGTAGAAGACGCGCTGGTCGAGGTCGACGATGAGCATGACGTTGTTGCTCTTGTGCGCGCGCCGCACGTTCCAGCACCAGCGGTTGCGCGCCATTTGGTAGATGAGCATCCACGGTCGTCTCGGCGTTTGCGTTTGCTGTTGGTTGGTCTTGTTGAGATCTTGCTCATCAATCCGAGAAATCGTCGAACCAATTTCAACTTTGTCGCCACTCTCTGGTGTTGCATGAGTGCCATTAGTTGGCAGCACGACAGCAACATTGTCAAAAAGCATCTGGATGGTGCGGATCTCGCCCTGGACGCCTCCGACACTCGCCTTGGAGAGGATGAACGCGTCGAGCTTCGGGAACATGGACTGTCTGCACTCGATCGATTGCGCGCTCGAGAGCCGGGAGGGATGATGATGATGATGCCCACCGCCAGCATTCATCGCCCAGAGAGACTGTCTGCCGTCCCCACTGCGCTTCAAAGCGGATGCATCCTGATCACATCGCAGGAGCCTCACAGTATTATGTGAGCTCGTCATCAACGCTTCACGAGTCGGGAATGGACACACGAGCGCTCGGATAAACAGCTCACGATCGAGCTTTGGGTCGTCTCCACCACTTGTGTGTTGTTGTTGTTGTTGTTGGTTGGTCTTGTGGGCTGTAGGTATATGCTTCAAGATCGCGTCTCGGCGATACTTGGACGAGCCGAGCACGCGGAACATGCGGTTGCGCGTGTACACGCCCGTGTCGATAAACAGTTGCTTGTCTGCGCTGCTGTTATTGTTGTTGCTTGTATCCTGCTGCTCATCCTGTGGCGGTTGTTGCTGCTGTCGACCACTGTTGACGAGGAATGGGGAGCTCTGGTCATCTGCTTCGTTCGTATTCTCCACCAAATCGTGGATGAATTCACGGACAAACTGTATGAGTTGTAAGCATTTGATAGAAACAGTGGCCAAATCAGTAAGGAAGCTCCTACTCTTTCATAGAGACAAAGATTTGAAAAAAATACATGAACAAGCGCGTACGTACATTGCCCGCGTGGATGTTGTCTTCGAAGAGCTCGCCGTTGGGGAAGTGGAACTGTTTTAGAGAAAGTCACAGCCACCGCACGGTATACGTAGTGTTCAATTAGCCTACAGGAGCCAAGATCGCCACACAAAAGAACTCAATGAACGATAGGGACGTACTATCAGATGACGGCTGAACTTGGCGCTCGTGGAGGAGTCGAGCTGGATGATTTGGTCGCGAGACGCATGGATCTGGTACTTTCGCTAGCAGTCAAACAACGAGATAACCAAAACTAATTGTTAAATATCCGCCCACGTTTCCAGCATAGAAACAATCGATGAATGCTGTACACTTACAAAGAGCTGGAGCTGCAGGAGCGAGACGAGTCTCGTCACGAGCTGGTCGCCGTCGACGTTTGGGTTGCAGCTCTTCTTGAACTCTACAATTTGGCATCGTACAGAAAACATAAAAGTGCACGAGAGAAGTTTAGTTCTACACAGTCAGTTGTTCAGTCAGCAAACACAAAAAGCAACCTTACCCAAGTCAAAGTACAAGCGGCACGGTACGCCCTCGCGGATGATCTCGTACACGTGGCGCTGCGCTGGCTGGGTGTTGACGTAATTCCCCCAGAAAACTGCGAAGCTGCTCACGAGGAAGCGCCGTTTGCCCTCGCGCGCGTCTTCAAACGAGAACACACGCGGGACTTCCGCAATGGGACTGCTGCTTTTCGTATCAACAGCTTTTGCATATCTGCTGCCATCACCACTCTTGGAGCTGCGGTCACCCATCATTTGCTGGCGGAAGGTGCTGATTTGGTCCGCGAACTCGAACGCTTCTTGCTGTCGCGGGAAGGTGGATGAGACCGGCGCTGTGCCCTCCAGTTGGCACATCAGTGAGTGTGAGACCCGAAACTGGAGCTTCTCGTAGAAGCTTCGCCACGCCGACTCGGATTCCAGTGAGGTTGACGAATTTGATGCTGAGCCCTGTGGTGCTGTTGTTGCAGGAGTGGAAGGCTTTGGGTTGTTCCCGTAGAAATTGGTCGCCGAGAGCGTCCTCCTGCGCTTCAGGATCGCGGAAAAACCAGGACGTCCTTGCAACTGTGGGATTGGCTTCTTTGTAGTAGCAGCGGTGGTGGCATTTGACGAGCTGCTCAAAGCAGCACTGGATAGAAGCCCTCGCGCACTTGGAGACAGCGGCACATCGGGAAAACTCTTGTGCAGATCCGTGAGCAGCTCCGTCACAGACTCTACGTTGCGGACGAAGCTCCACGCCTCTTCACTTTGCCTCTCTTCAGCTTCTGCGCGCAGTGGATCGACACAACGTTGCACTTTGCCGAAGAAGTAGCATTGCTGCTGAGACTCGCCGACGTCGATGAGAACCAGCACACTGGACGAAAACGGCGAAGGGCTACCCACAAAAAAATACCAGTCACAGCACAGGAATCCAATGAATATCGATACAAACACGCATGCAAAAGGTATCACTCACAGCCTCACCTGTACACCGCAAAGCTCTGGAAGCACTCGCTCGACAGGAACACACTCGCATCGCCGGCTCCGGTGTCACCACTCACTCTGCGCTTCCGTCGATCGCTGTTGGGAACGAGGAAGACGCCGCGCTGCGGTTCCTCCTGCTTGAGCCAGATGCGGATGCCTCCGTGGACCGCATCAAGCTCTTCCACATCTGCGTTGAGCGCGCGCTCAAGTGGTGTGCCTCTCTCCCCCGTCCACACGCGACAAGCAGCGCTCTCGTACACGCAGAAGCCGCTGCTGGTGGTGCGATGCAGCACGCTGTTCATCACTCATTCACACTTGCTGCTCAATCAATCCCACAAAATAATGGCGCCAACCAAAAATGCAAATCAAAATGGCGTCACTGGATGTAATTGGCTAAAAGTGAGTGGCATACTCACATGATTGGTTGAAATTAGATCCGACCATTTTCGAAAAGCCACAACCCGAAAGGTCACATCACCAAACGCAATGGCGAGCATTTTCATGGCATATCCATGGTAAAGCAACTCGACCCGCTTCATATTCCACCACATACCTCTCTATCTACGTACTGCCCCATCGATCCACAGCACAGCACAGCACTATGAGCGACGAGATGGAGGCGATCGTGATCGACAACGGCTCGGGCGTGATCAAGGCGGGCTTCTCGGGCGAAGACACGCCGCGCGCCGTGTTCGCGTCGTGCGCAGGCAAAGTGAAGAACCCCGAGTGGTTCGCGTCGCAGGCGCCGAGCCGCGTCAAGGCCGAGCTGCGCGAGCTTCGTCGGTAGCGAGTGCCAGCAGTACCGCGACTACCTGGACATCGCGCACCCGATCACGCGCGGCGTCGTCGAGGACTGGGACGCGCTCGAGCGGGTCTGGGAGCACATCTTCACCCATGAGCTGCGCGTGAACCCGGAGACCACGACATTACCAGTACGTTATTGCATTATCATTGCTGCCTGGGCTTATAGCGGTTGCTTAACATGCCTGTGTGGGTGTGGACCTACCTACCTATAGATCCTGTGTACGAGCTCGCCGGCAGGCTCCAAGCAGCAGCAGGAGCGCATGGCGCAGCTCATGTTCGAGTCGCAAAAGGTGTGCGGCTTCTACTTCATGCAGCAGTACGTGCTCTCGCTCTTCGCGTCCGGCCGCACGCGCGGGATCGTGGCCGAAGTGGGTCACGGCTCGAGCCACGCGACCCCGATCTTCGAGGGCTACGCACTGCCGCACGCGGCGCTGCACTACAACGTGGGCGGCATGGACATCAGCCACCAGCTGCACAAGCTGCTGACCAAGCGCGGCCACTCGTTCCAGCTCCAGACGATCAACGAGATCAAGGAGGCGGTCTGCCTCACGAGCTCCAAGCACGACCGCGCCACCATACCTGCCAGTGGTGGTGGTCATCACAGTGACAACAACCACTCGGACGACGGCAGCAAACCGTTTGAACTGCCGGACGGCACGATCCTCCAGGTGGACAAACACACGCGCACGATACCCGGCGACGTGCTCTTCCGGCCGCAGGAGCTCGGCGACGAGCACCCGCTCAAGCCTTCGAAGGGGCTCCACGAGTTCGTCGCCGAGTCGATCGCGATGTGCGACAAGGATCTGCAGAAGGACCTGTGCGGCGCGGTGATCCTGGCCGGTGGCACGACCATGATGCCGGGCTTCTCCAGGCGCTTCCAGGAGGAGCTCATGGGCGTGACGAAGCAGCATCACGTCGGCGGAGGTTTGTGCGTCGTGCCGGACGCCCACGTCCGCGAGCGAGGATACAACTCGCAGCGCCGCATCGCTGCGTGGGTCGGCGGCTCCATGCTCGCGTCGCTGGGCACGTTCCGCGACATCCACTTCACCAAGCAGGAGTGGGAAGAGTACCACGAAGCCATCCTCGACCGCAAGTGCTTTTAGAAATCACACACACACACAGTTACGAGTCATACTACCTTATACGCCATATATCATTTTCAACATCACAAACTATATATTCACTCGGATATAATAAAAAAAAGAGAGGGAGAAGCCATCACCACCACCCACGAAGAGCTACGCTGCCATCCCATTATTCTAGCAGCAAGCTCGTGGGCATCATGTGTGACATGGCACAAATGCGAAGAGCAGCGAGCCATTGACTTGAGCGCTCGATGGTCTTCGTGGTTTAGCAGCCACATGGGGGACGCATGGCGTACTGCATGAAGTGCAGCATCAGCATGAACATCATCACCATGTTCAGGTTGCTGTCTGCTCAACGAACACAAGTACACAACGACAAACAACGCATACACACACAAACGTTAGAGACCACGATCGCACACATAAGACGCCCTCAACTGAATATACGCCACGGTACCTCCAAAGATGTTGTGCTCCTGTGCCTGCTGCTGCTGGGTCTGCACTTGCGCGTCGCCGTCGCCGTGGACGATCGCGCCGCTGTCGTCGCCCTCGCGGGAGCGGTTGCCGCGCGCGCTGCCGCCGCCAGACACGGAGCACGACGGTGCTGAGTCGCTGCGGTCCATCTCTCTCGTAATAGTGTGTGTGAGCTTGAGCTTAGCTTTGCCTGGCTGGTTGGTGTCGAGCTTGGTTATGCTGTGCTTTGACTGACTGCTTGTTGAGGCAATCTTCGTGCGAGGATGATGATATAGGCTCTGAAGACATCGGTACACACAGTGTACTGGATGTTTGACGCTCGATCGTGTGGCAAGATGGAAATTGGATGATCATTCACATCCTTGGTTTCAAACTGTCAAATATGAGCACATACAAGTGTCAAGTGTGTACGATTTCTGATAATTCCTCAAATTTTGGACCCTCCCTTCGATTTTTTCGCAGGTTCGGAAAATGTAAATGTATTTCACTTTTACATTTTGTGAATCCCGTCGAAAACGATTGTGAAGGGCTGATGGACTTTATCTTGTAGGACGAGCGCTCACGAGCGAGAGCACGAGCGAGAGCACGAGCACGAGCACGGAACAGTCGTGTGGCACTTTTTGTTATTTTATGAGTGGTGCATTATAATCTGTTGTTAATGGGACATTTTAGGTATATTCATTTTTCTGCTGGTTGCACATGGTTACACAATGTCGGGAAGGATTGCATACACCATCAACAATGTGTCACAGGCGCCAAGAACTATTTTGTGTGGGGATTCCGATATAACTCGTTGTGACACATTGTTGTGTGTTTTGTTTTTGGTCCAAAACGAAAGAATGTGTCACAAACCGGAACCGATACAAAAGACCGTATAACACGTTGTTTCGTTTTGTGTCAATAGAAAGTGTGTGGTAAACTATTTATAATCCAAAAATCCACCGCTCAACAGTAGAATTCGATTATATTCTCATCGCTTCCGGAAGTTTACATCCTTAAGGTTGCCGTTAGAATTATTTCAGAGTTCGGGCGACTATTTTCGCTACCGCCACTTATTTTCTCGTCATAAAAAATAGCTGCGCACCTTTATTGTATTTTTGATCCTAGGCACGCATGCCTCGCAAATGCATATTTTGGATTGTTTTTGTATTGAAAGTAGCACATTATGTGCATTGTTGATTTTAGAAGCATTCAACTTTTTTATGCAGCAACTATTTGATGTACAAATAAAATTGCGATCTGCAAACTCAGAAAGAGCTCTCTCTTTTGAGTCAGCTCTCATTCTGTCAAATCCACCACACTCTTCAACCCAACTGGCACCAGCATCCACTCATGTTCGCACATTTTCATACAAATCCAAGTCAATAAGCTCTTTTTGGGTGTGTCGTTTTTCGTACATGGGGGCAAGGGTTACGCGAATCGTGAAAAGTGACTTTAGCTATCGTGAATATATTCGATCCCTATTCAGCGGAATTGACTCCATAAGTCGATACATCACATTTCACATTCCTGAGAATGATACAATACAAAGTCAAATCACAGACGCGAATGACGGGAATGATGGCGACGTTCAGCTCTTCGTGGGTATCTGCAGAGCCGATCGCCGTGCTGGAGGCGCAGAGCGCGTCCTCGGTCGTCCACGGGCTCACGCTCTCGAGCCTGCCGCTGGTGCTCACGCGTCCCGCTGCACCTGACTCGGAGGAGCGGCAGCAGCAGCAAGTGCCATGCGAGCTGGCGCTCGAGTGGAACGCGCAGCCGCTCTGCTGCCGCCAGTTCAAGCTGGAGATCGTCTGCTCGGCGCGCCACGTGGAGCTCTTCGTCGAGGGCGTGCGCCGCAGCATGCTGGGCGAGGACGAGCAGGGCGAGGTGTACCTGGGCACGTTCCGCGGCGCCAAGCAGAGCGGGACAACACCAGCACCAGCGGCTGGAGCTCCGCAATACTTTGCGATCTCGGAAGAGTTCCTGCAGCGCGACGCCCAGCACAACATCCTCAAGGAGACGCAGAGGCTGCGCGTCAAGTTCGTCTCGCTCACAGGCGATAAGAACGTGCTGCATGTGCAGGAGCTCAAGTGCGCGTATGTCCCACTGCAGCTCTACGAGCACCCGCCACCAGCGCCGACTGCAAAGACTGGTACTCCAGTGCGCATGGCTCCAGGCCAAGTCCCTGTTGGTGCAGAGCACACAAACAAGTGAGTACTCTCGTGTGTATATTGTATGAACTATAGTGGTGACAATGTACTGACGCTTATGGTGATACATTAGCAGTTGCCAATCCCAGCCTCAACCAGCGCCACCGAATTTCGCAGCGCAGCTCGCTGGTCTCAGTATTCTGAATGGCGGAATCAGCAATGCTCCTGCTGCACCAGCGCCTGTTCCTGGTGCTTTTGGCGGACTCGACACGCAGGTGCTCATGCGAGGCTTCCAGCAGATGCTCGAGCGCGAGATGGAGGCGAAGATCCTGAAAGCCGTGGACGAGAAGCTCGCGATGCTCTCGCAGCGACTGGCGTTCTCGGAGCAGCGGCTCTTCCAGCTGCACCAGCAGGTGGAATCCAATGGCAGCGACGTGCAGGCGGCGCTGGGGCAGATCAAGCAGCAGTTTGTGGATCTCGAGAGCCACGTGAAGCAGCAGCTGGGCAGTGGCGCCGTCGATAGTCAAGACAAGGCAAAGGACGACGATGATGAAGAATAGAATAGAGCAAACCTGTGTCGTGAACAGCAGCGTGCCTTACTTGTATTTTACTTGGCTGGACGACGTCTGGGACCGCTATGACTCCTGGCGCTCTGCTGCAGCCAGAGCATGCAGAGCACGTTGCGGAAGCGCGAGGTCTCGAAGAGCTCGTAGTACCTGTCGAAGGACTGCGAAGTGGGGAAAATGCGCTTAAAGTGGCCGCGTCGGAGCTCTTCCTCCCCCATCTGCTTGACGATCTGCAGCTCCTCGTCGCTCAGCTCCAGTGGCGTGTTTCTGCTGCTGGCGGTGCTCTGTGGGTTCTGATGATAGTTCTTCAGGAGGTCCTCGACGGTCTGCTTCTTCCTCGTCTTCTTTTGCTGCTGCTGCTGCTGCTCTTTCTGTGAGGCTGCTGGTGTTGGTGGACTACTACTACCACTCACCTTGCGAAGTCGGTTCACGCCATGGAGCCGCTCCTGCTTGTCCTTCTCCAGCTGCTGGATCGCGGACTGCGCGTCTTGGAACGGGACGCCGACCAGCTGGAACATGTCGCTCACGAGGATCGTCTTGATGTGCTTGTCCATTGGTGACGAGCTGCTCAGCGACGGGAACACGTTCACCTCGAGCAGCCAGGGCTTCATGCCTTCACCTTCAAGCAGGATGTCAAAGCCGTAGAGCTCAAAGCCGTTCTGAGCGCCACTGCTGCTGCTGTTCGCCATCACGAGGGTCTTGGACTCGACCGCGAGCAGCGTCTTGATGATCGGATCTTCCAGCGCGACCTGGAACTCCGCCAGCTCCCTGCTTTTCCCCTGCTCGTTTAGATACTTGTAGAGCATCTGGAGGCTCCACTTGCTGCTGCTGAACGCGCTCTCGTCGTCGTCGCCAGCGTTCTGGTTCTGCTGGAATGCGGCCGTGTTCTTCTTGTTGACGCTGTAGTTGGTCAAGTGGCCGAACGGATTCTGCAAAGCGCTCTTGGCGGTCGAGTACTTCTCGGTGCAGAAGCGCACGAGGCCGTCGTTGAACAAGTAGATCCGCAGCGGATCGTACGACGTCACCAGCACGTAGATGCGCAGATCGAACTTGAGCTCGTTGATCAAAAATGGTTGGGCGATGTACTTCTGGGCGACGTAGGCTTTCTTCTTGGACAGCTTTGGCGCTGGACAGGACGCTGCCGTCACGAGCTTGATGCCGCGTCCACAGGACAAGTTGGGTGGCTTCAAGATCCACAAAACGTGCGGGTTTGCGTGGAACTGCGTCAGGAACTGCTGTTTGTCGTACTCGTCCGCAGTCAAGTACGTCTCTGGGATCACGCCCGAACACGCTAGAGGGTGCTTCTTGCGCATGCGCAGTAGGTTGCTGCACAAACGGTCTTTGCGGCCGAGCTCAAAGCTTCCCGGAAAGTGATTCACCCTCTGGAACGACAGCAGAGCAGCAAACTCGCTCGATTTCAAGTGGTGTCCCCAGAAGATATTCCAGTTGTTGGACGTGGTCGTGGATTTGCGGATGCTGGTGGCTTTGAACACGTGCGCGATCGCGTTGTACATGAACCGCTTCGTGACTGTGAACGTGACTCGCACGCCAGCGCTTGAGGCATCCACTTCGCGCACTATTTGGGAAACACCCAGCGAGAGGTTTAATAGAGGAACCACAGAAATCAGCACTCCTTCGAGTTCAAATCACATGAGAAAACTCAAGGACTAGCTACCTTCGCAGCCAGCGGGACACTCTCGCACCAGCTGAATCGATGGCGGATACGGAAAGAACATGAGAGCCTTGGCCGAGCTGTCGATCTTGGAGACGAGCACGTAGAACACTTTCCTTTGGTCGTCGGTCTTCTCAGGCGTGTCTTCATCCGCAGCAGCAGCAGCAGCAACAGCATTGTCTGCTTTCACCATTTCAGTAGATGAGTGGAGACTACCTCCTCAGGTGTATCTCCTTTGTGATGCCTGCCTCATTGCTCCAAGGCAAGAATGCCTTTATGTATTACTGAAAGACAAGAACGACTGAGAATAGCTCATGAAGCATTGTAAACGCTTGTAGCTGGGCCGTATAGTCAGCAAACGCACGAATAGCAGCAACAATCGCCACTCAATGTCGCTTCATTTGGCTGTTGACGCTTGGTGGTCAGACGAACCACCTTTATCTGAAATGAGCTCTTTTCGATATTTTTGATTGGCATCAGAGTGATGGTCTTCAACTATTTATACACAGGCCAATCAGATGCATCTATTTTCGCTCCATCCAGCCAATCACAAGCGTTTATGTGCAGAATGATGGTAGCACGTCACAATATTGATCTTTGACTGTCCAGCGATCGCTGACACGATGGCTACACTTTGAACTTTCGTCCCAAGCAGCCAAAGCTATAGCTCAGTCAATCAGTCAGTACACCAGTACAGCGCTAGCGCATCAGACTGTCGCAATAATGGAGATCGTGAGCAACAAGCTCGAGATGAAAGGGCTCCTGGGCTCCACGCGCGTGGAGCGGAAGGACACGAGTCCTCGTCGATGGAACGCAGGAACCACCGCGACCTCGCACTCGACAGGAGCAGCTAGTTCGTCAACGCCAAGTCGCTCAAGCAGCACTCGGAAGCGAGAAGCGCTTGTCCCGGGCAGCGGCAAGTCGCTGCTCTCGCTGAAGGCGTATTTCCGCAAACTGCGCCTGTTCAAAGGCATGGTGAAGGCGCTGATCAACTTGCGACGCTTCCCCGTGCTCACGAAAGCTGCGACGGGAATTGAGGCAGATACTGCAGACCCGGAGCAGGACAGACTCAGTCAGAGAAGGTATGCTGGAGATGCAGCGTGCATGTGAGCTGTTTATGTGGGACGAGTCATTGATCGCCTTGTCGTTGGCGAAATTTTCTGTCTGACAGACCGACCGCAATGATTGCGCGGATATCCACGGACGACGACACGCTACAGACTGTTCAGTCGCAAGTCAAGAGCCTCGTTGAAGAAGGGCACGTGGCTAACAAAACAAACGGCTCATTAGGCCACTGAGATGCTAATTTGCCAAGTGTGAACGGGGCATTGCCAGACACGTCATCACTGAGATTGATCCCGAGCAGGGTGACGAAGTCACGTGCCGTCTTCAAGGCGATCTCGAGCACTACACAGAGGTATGCGTGGCTCGATCGCCAGAGATCTTTTAGGTACCCAGGATCTAATCCTATAGAACCTTGTCTGCTGTAGGACAACTTGCGGAAGCGCGCGGCGCTTGTGACCCACCCGCACATGATCGCTCTCACCCAACGACTGTGGCTCAGCGCGGCGCAGGACGACGAAGAGAACCTGAGCTTTCCTGAGTACAGGGCCTTCATGCTGCGCCTGCACCGACTCATCCTCCCAGAGTTCGACCTGAACGGCTCGAAAGAGCTGATCCACGACGACTCGATTCGCGACGCGAATGGCGCAGACCACCTGGACTACCGCTTCTTCCACCTCTCCATGTTTGAGCTTGTCGCCATGTGATAAGACATTTAGCTCTTTGATTGACACAGCTTCTAATGGTGCAGCCTTGCTAACCTGAACATGTTATCGTTTCTATTGTAGATCTATGGACGGACACGGTCGGTTCCGAGGATGTACGTTGATATGGTATACAGTTCTGCCTACACTACCTGGAAAAACACTCTGCAGGTTGCTAACACTGGGTTTTTTCATTGCAGCAACAACAACAGTCACGGACGAGCTCATCGCCGCTGAAGCTGATCGACGGGCTCCAGGGTCTCACGATCACGTCCGCGCAGGCTTCTTTACCCAGTAGCACCCAGATGTCCTCTTCATCAGCATCGCCACCAGCAAATCACCTCGGCGCTCGGTTGACGGAGCTTCTTTGGCGGTATCGAGCAGCTCGATGGCAAGAGCAGTGCTCGATCCGAGCCCCAACGGAACTCCCTTCTCAGCTCCAAGTGCACAACCTGGACTTGGACTGAATCTCCACAGCAACACCACCACCAGTAGTGTGGTGCCGCCTGGGCGGCAACAGCCATCGCCGCGAAAAATGAGTGCTCACCACAACCACAAGGGAAGTGCCTCTAGACGGTCGATGCTGGTCGATGGCTCCAAACGGATACAGCAGCAGCAGCAGCAGTTTGGCGTCGGGCTCGGCCAGATTTCCGTGCAAAGTGTACCCATTTCACCTCGGAAGCCCTAATAGCTAATAAATAGCTCAGTTGCAAAGTAGCAGCAGGATCACAGGATCACAGTAATGCTGCGGTTGTCGCCATCGGCTGCGCTGTGCATGTGATATCAGTGTGATGGAGCGAGCACCTTTCGTTTCCTACATCGTCCAGTCGACCATGATCATCAAATTGTCTTTGATTGGCATGTTCACAATCTGATCCTTTCGGGTTCCCTTCCCTCATTGGTCAACAATATTGTTTATCAAGTATGATTGGCTAAAATGCCATATTTGGCAGAGATTTTCCTGCAAGTCGCTGTTTATTGTGCATCATTTTTGAATTTGATCGGCTTCTCCTTGAAAAAAGCAACAACAACAAACAACAGAATGGGGACGATGACCGGCAGCTTCTTCCCAGAAATGGCGCCACCGTCGTCCACGACAACAGCGTCTTCGCCAATGGAGAGCGCGGCCGAGCGCTGGTGGGACCGCCACTTCAGCGCGTTTGGCGAGCGCATCCCGTTCAAGTCGCTCTTCTTCCCGCTGCTGCTGCAGGTCTGCGACCAACAGAACAATCAGCAGAACAACGACAGCCACGAGAGAGAGCAGCCGCTCTCGCAGGACGAGCTGGCGGCGATCGTCAAGCACTGCGTGGCCGGAAACGCCTGGAAGCACGGCTTCGTCACCAAGCGAGACGTGCGTACCATACTGTGCATCTATGTGTCGTTATGATAGCCATTGTATTGTATGGGCGGCATGCTGACTGGCTGTGTTTGTGGCATGTAGTTTCTCTACTTTGTGGCGCGCTTTGGCCCGTTGGAGCTCACAATCTCCAAGGCGCGAATATATATACATATGCTCTCCATTCATCATAGTTCTATAGCACTAGACACCCAGCCACTCACTCATTACGTATGCATGTGTCTATGATCTAAATACTGTATGTGTAACAGGTGGTGAGCTGCTTCTGTGTGAACGGTGAGCTCGTGCCGTGGTTCCACGGCCTTCTCGGTCGCGCGGAGGCCGACCGCGTGCTGGCGTCCCATTCTGGCGGTGGCGCCAGCTCCCCAACCGCCTCTGGCTCGGGTTCTGGCGACGGCACGTTTCTCATCCGGTTCAGCGAGTCGCATCCGACCAAATTCACGCTCTCGTACATCAAGATCCACACTTCCCCACCTTCTCACAGAGGCCGGCGCGAGATGAAAAACTGTCTGATCGAGAACCTCGGGCTCTCTGCCCAGCAGTCAGGAGGAGGGAGCTACGTGCTCACGGACTCCAAGGCGAGGGCGTACGCGTCGATCCTCTCGTTCGTGCAGCGGAGCGCTGGACGGCTCAAGCATGGGGTACGTACGTCACGTTTATCATTCTATCACCGTCGTGACGGAGGTCTTCCTAACACTGTTATGCTGTATTGACCTCATTGTGTAGGTCCCATCGGCGGTCGCGAAGCACTGCAACAGCGAGCTCGCCGAGATCCGCGCGCTCCAGGACCAGCTGAGCAACTCGTACACGGCGTTCAGCGCTGAGACCTTCGAGATGTCGGGTGATTCGTCGTCGGTGACGAGTAGTCAGAAGCCCAATCGCTCGCTGCTCTTTGCTCCGCCATCACCTACGATGATCAGTCCCAACAATCACAGCTACCACCTGCAACAGCAGCAGCTGAAGCAGTCCAGCGGCAGTACCGGAAGTAGTGTCAGTAGTGGTGGAGACTGCTGCGCGGAGAGCTACTCTGGGTTCACGCTCGACACGCTCACGCCGCCGCTCTCGATCAAGACAAACCCACTGTCGACTGTCAACAACATCAGCAAGAGGACTTCTCCCAACCAGCGAGCAGCCCCAATGAGCGACGACTACAGCGTCGTCGGCCATTTCTTCAACGAGCCCCCAGCGAGTAGCGCAAAGGAGACCAACCAGCAAAGCCACAACGCGCCATCACCACCTGGATCCGCAATCGATACTGACAGCGCAGACTACGGGAGCTTCGTGTCATTTGCAGCGGGCTCCACTGCGTCCTTCGCCGCATCGTCATTCAGCTCATCACCAGTGGCGGCGGTGACAGCGCGACCGACTCGGTTGTTCTCGCCATCGGGCCGAAACCCGCAAAGCCAGCCGGGCTTCATGCTGCTTTCGCCGTCACGACGCCACCACCAGGGCAGCAGCTCTCCGACTTTCGGCAAGCAGCAGGAGGATGCCTACGGGACGTTCGAGTCCTTCGCGTCGACGTTCGCAGCTGAGTCCGAGGAGCTCGCGCGACGGAACCGCCAGGCGGTCTCGTTCTCCAAGACCAACATGGCGGCGTCGTCTTCATCCTCGTTCTCGTCTTCGGTTGCTTCAACCACTTCGTCTTCTGGTTCCTCTTCTTCGATGGGATGTGACGATCCGTACGGCGCGTTTACGAGTCTGTCCATCACAATGCCGAGCACGAGCACCATCGCCATCAACAAGAGCACCACAACAGTGAACCAAAGCAGCAGCACCAGCAATAACGGGTATGGTTCGGGGGACTACGGCAACTTTGCGTCGCTCGCCGAAGATCCAAGGGAGACTCTGGATCAGCAAGGTGTCGACCGCAACAGCGACTTTGCACTTGGTCCGCCACCGCCGCCACTAGCGTCCCAGTTTCAGCTCAGAGCCCAGTCTTCTGACACCGATGCATACGGGAGCTTTGCAGATCTGACGTCTTCTTCTTCTTTCCCAAGTACACAACAGGAAGACGAGGGGCTCTATGGACAGTTCCAGCCCGAGTTCAAAGTCAAGCAACCGAGCCTTCTCGCACAAGCTCCAGCCAGTGGCGATGACAAAGAGCCTGCGCAACAACAACAGCACCAGGAAGAGCCTGTTCACGCGCACACTGCGGCTTGCTCGGCGCTCGAGGAGCTCAACGCCGGCATGACGTGCTACCGCGAGAAGCAGCTGGACGCCGCGCTGCTGCGGTTCATCCACGCGCGCGAGGTCGCACGCGCGACGGACGACAAGGTCGTGGAAGCGCGTGCACTGGGCAACTTGGGCACCGTGTACCTCGACCAGAAGAACCCGCAGCAGGCAGTGGTCTGCTACCAGCGGTGCCTCGACATCACGCGCAGCATCAAGGACACGAAGCGCGAGCGCACGATCCTCAACAACCTGGTGCTCGCGCTGATGGCGTCCGAGGAGTTTGAGCGCGCGCTCGCGTGCTGCCAGGTGCAGCTCGAGATGACGACCAACGAGATCAACCGGCACAAGATCTTCTCGCGAATGAGTCTGTTGAGAGAGAAGGCGGCGCGCGCGAGCAAGGAGCGCAGTGCGGCTGCTGTTGCGTTTGGTGCGACGCGAAATCTGTGAGCATAGACGGATGCTATCTGTGAACGTGGATGTGTGAGTGTACGAACAGAATCATAAAAAAAGCATTGGTTGCGTGTGTGCGTGTGGGATGTACCTGGGATTTCTTTGTCTATTGTCATTGTCTTTCTCTCTCTTGTTACATCTCCATGGACAGCACCGCGTCGTCGTGGTCTGCTGGGTTCGTCACCGTCGTCGTCGTCGATGAGGACGCCCCCGAGGTCGAGAGCGGCGCCAGCGTGCCCACGAACACCTCGTCGAGCGGCACTTTCCGGCTGATCATCTCCGACACGCGACTGATACTGCTGCCATTGGTTGCAGTGCTGGAGCTGCCACTGTTTGCTGCGTGGGCATGCTCGGTGATGGCGTCAAACTCGTCCATCGCAAGCTCGAGCTCGAGAAACTGGCGCCAGTCGCTCGAGAACTCGTTCCACACGTTCTCGTTCCAGAACACCTCGTCCGGATGGCAGCCGCCCATGACCGTACTCAGACCAGCGATGGCATTGCTGCTGTTGCTGTTGCTGTTGTTGCTACTGGTACTGGAGTTTGGTTCGCTCTGCTGCTGCTGCTGCTGGTTTCGCTCAACTTTCTTCATACTGGACGCAAAGCCGATGTGCAACAGCAGTTCCACCGTCTCGGGGCTCTTGACGGTCTGCGTCGTCGTCGGCACGTACCCGATGCCGCGCACGATGCCCTGCACGTTCGCCGAGAGCAGCGAGATCGCGTACATCCGACAGCAGAGCGCGCAGATCTCCGGGTGCGAGTCCGACACGAACGAGTAGAACGACGACACGTCCACGTAGTCGCTCGTGGTATCGGCGTCGAACGGGAACTGGTTCAGCTTGTACGCGCTGAAGATCTCGTGGACCTTGTCGCCCGAAATGGGTCCGAGCACTGGGTTGTTCGAGGCATTGTTCGCACCAGAGCTGGCTGTCGAAGAGTTCGTGCTCGTACTTGTCGTCTCTGGTGCTGAAGACCCCGGGTGGCTCGGTCTTAATAATCCCCCACCAGCACTCTTGTCGTGGAACCAGGTGGAGAAGTACTCTTGAAAGTACGCCGCGATGGTCTCCCACTGGAACGCCTCGCAGGTCTCCATGTTCAGCAGCCCCGTGTCCAGATGGAAGTTGAACACGTACGCGAGCACCATCACGGGCAGGTCGTAGTGCTGCCACGTGACGTTGATGCGCGTCTGCATCATCTGCGCCAAGCGCTCGTGGTGCGTGCCCACGAGACCCGCGTACTGCTGGTTCATGCGCGCGAGCTGGTACATGATGTGCGCGAGCGTGAGGCCGTGGGCGGCCACGAAGAAGTCGTTCTCGTTGGTCGTCGTCGTAGACGATCTCCCACTATCACCAACACCGTCATTGTCCGTGTGGGATCCTTTCAGCTTATGCTGAAACACCAGCACGTACGTCTCTTTCAGCGGTAGTAGGAGCGTGTTGAGCTCCTGCAGCGTCTTCCAGAGCTTGCCTTCCTCTGCAAACACGAGCTCCTTGAGTCTCTGCGGTGCGACGCTGGCCACCTCACCACTGCTACCATCACCACCAGCACCACCGGATGAATCCGCCTCTGTACAGATCGCAGTCACCACGTCGCAGTACTTGAGCATCGCGCTGATGCAGTCGAGGAACGAGTACCAGTTGGCGCGGTTCGGCATCGGGATGCGCGCGTCGTCGTCGCCACTCACGAGCTTGAGTACGTTCTGCAGCGACGCGTTCGAGAAGTAGGACGCGATCTCGATCATCTGACCCACGGCATCGCTGAACAGCTCGTGGGTGAGCAAACTGCCCGCGAGGACGCTCAGCTGCCGCGTGAAGCAGGGCACGACGAGCAGCGCCTTGCGCTTCTCGGCAAAGCACACGCAGCGCGCCGCGTTCAGCGCGATGATCGAGTCCGCGACGATGCCCATGACGCAGATGTGGAGCTCCTCGAGCTTCTGCAGCACATCCTCGATCTTGACCGCGAGCTGCGTCGAGCTATACGCGTTCGCCTGCGTGCCCATGTCGATCACGCACACGCACGCGGCGTCGCCGTTCGAGTTCACGAGCGTGAACGCCACGAGCTGCTGCAGATCGAGCGTGAACCAGCAGTTGACGCTGAGTGTGAGTCCACCTTTGATCGTCGAGTTGTGCATGCCTTCCTTCACGCGGTCGAGCTGGACGAGCGCGAGGCGACCCGCGGCTTCTGACAGGAACTTTGGGTCCGTGATGCCAGTGAGATGGTTCAGAGTAGACTCACTCGATCCTGGTGCTGGAGTTGTTGCTGTTGCTGAAGGATGGAGGTACCGCATGAGCTCCTGGAACTCGGCGTTCTGGAACGCCTGGAAAGGGATACCCGCTGTCACCGCGGTCTTGAGCAAATTGGTCTTCCACTTGTCCGCAGGCGATGACGTGCGAGCGCGCTTGGCACTCAGAGACCCGCTGTTGTTGTTGCTGTTGTCTCCATGGGCAATATCGCCAGGTGTATGCTGCTGGTGATGACCTCTGTTCGGGTTGTCAAAGCCTGTTGTGCGCAGCGCGTGTTTGCCCAATAGGCGCGCAGTATTCGCGCCACCAGCAACCGAAGTTCCGTGGTTCAGTGCTGCTGCTGTAGTAGCTGCTGCCGCTGCACCAGTCGTTCCATGAGCCCCTGCATTTGCCGCGCTCATGCTATCGGCGCTTCGATTCAGACTCGTCGGAGTGCTGCTGCTATTCCCAGACCCAGTCAGATCAATGTGGCTACTGGCATTCGGATTCCCACCGGAGACTTCTCCATTCCCTGCATCTGCATGAGCTTCGCGACCTTGACTCTTCTCCAGTTCCTGCTGTTGCTGCTGTTGTTGTTCATGCAGAAATTGCTGTCGTTGCTGTTCTTGCTGTTGCTGTTGCTGTTGCTGCTGGTGACGAAGCTGGACATTGCGCTGGTACTCTGCGTGCTGCTGACGAATTCGCTCCGCGTGCGTCTGCTCCACGCCAACACCAACAGCACCATCATGCTGCTGCTGTTGTTGCTGCTGCTGCTGCTGTAGAAGCCGAGCGCTCTCGCCTGCCACACCGCCACCATCTCCAGTGGCGTTATGTTCGTCGTCCTCATGATGGTGGTGAGACAGCGGGTCGTCCCCCGAGTCGGACTTCTTCTTCAGGTACCGGTCGAAGCGCACGGCGTCGCGCCGGCCGCAGATGTCCTTGACGCTCTCCACCACTTTGCGCGGACAGTTGGTGCATTTCTCCACGTGGCGCAGCATGTCGATCGAAACGCCGCGCGTGGGCGGCACGTGCTCGGGTCCGTAGCGCGCGACGCAGTAGATGCAGAACGCGTGGTAGTGGTACCGGTTGCGCTTCTCGCCGCGGTGGAAGTGTGCCCAAAGCGGGTGCACGGGCCGCCCGGTCTTCTTCATGTCGATCGCATTCGCCGCGACGCTCGCCGGGTCATGCGCGGACGACGAGGACGGCGAGTGCGAGTGCGAGTGCGACGGAGACGCCGCGCCGTGGACCTCTTCGTCGATCTCCTCATCGTCGATAGGTGCACCAGCAGCGGCAGCGGCGGCGCTGGCAGCAGCGTCCATGTGCGCAGCAGCAGCGGCCGCTATCATCGCTGGTGATTGTGGCGCAGACGCGGCAGCAGTGGAGCCGTCTGCGTTGGCGCCGTGGTCATGGTCGTGGTGGTGGCTCAGCTCGCTGGGCATCTCCATGCTTGCGCTTTTTCAAAATGGCTGTGAGAGTCAAGATTATTACGATTAGCTAGGTTGTTGGCTGTAATCTGACTATAAAGTGCGCTTTTGTCCAATTTTAGTGGGTTACGTTAAGTTCCATAACCATACTAAAGCATAAATGTTTGGAACAGAATCGTCATTTGTTCAAACTAAATAAAACTAGAATTATGATGGTTCAAGCTCTGCAAAAATATTCGAATTCACACTTGTTACAGATATGCTTCTCTCTTCATGTGAAATACGGCTTTACGAGAACCACAAAACCATTGTGGATTTGCCAGACGAGCTCAATCATCAACCAGATCACAACATAAAATGGCGAGCGTGCTCTTCGTGTGCCTGGGCAACATCTGCCGCAGCCCCGCGGGCGAGGCCGTCTTCCAGGCGATGGTCGAGCAGCAGGCGCAAGAGAGCGGCGTGGACGCGTCCGCGTTCCGCGTCGACTCGTGCGGCACGGGCGGCGGCAACGCTGACTGGTACTTGCCCGGCGGCTGGGCGTACCACGAGGGCGAGAAGTCGGACTCGCGCATGACGAAAGAGGCGCGCAAGCGCGGCTACAGCCTCACGTCGCGCGCGCGCAGCCTCACGAAGAAGGACATCGAGGAGTTCGACTACATCATCTGCATGGAGGACAAGAACCGCAACGCCGTGCTCGAGGCCGCGGAGGCGTGGGGCGGCGACGAGTGCAAGCAGCTCGCCAAGCAAAAGGTTGGTAATAGATGGTGTATGAGTGGTGGAACACGTTGCTGGAGACTGGTGTCAGGAAGCTGACGATGATGGTATGGCGAATGGGTGCTTGTGTATCCGAAATATGCGTGTGCAGGTGACGATGATGACGTCGTACTGCAGCAAGTTTGGAAGCGCGACGCGCGTGCCGGATCCGTGGTACGAAGGCGGCTTCGACCACGTGCTCGACCTGCTCGAGGACGCCTGCGCGGGTCTCTACGAGAGCGTCATCAAGAATCGCTCGGCGTAAGAGAGACCTTTACACCTTTTTTGGCCATCATGTTCATCAAAACAGACCAGCCACACCCAGTGTGTTCACGTACCTCGCATAACTACAGTACCAATGGGTTGCTATCTTTCTGGCATGCCATGTGCAGGAGCATATGCGCACAAGTTGCCACGAATGCATTTGAGTTGTTGTGATGTGATTTTTTGGCACCAAATCATTTGAATTTGCGGGAATATCAGGCAAAAAATCGGATAGTGCCCCCTTTGACTCAGATAACCGACCCAGCTCGACATTTCTCCCCCCAAGTTGAACCGGTTCAGCACATGTCAAAATGTCAAGAGTGAACCGTATCTACAGGCGGATCTTGAAGAGCTCTTCGTTCAGTCGTCAAGCTTCAATCTGCTGGTGAATAAGCAGCACAGCTGGTGATGGAGGTGGAGCGCGACGCTGCTCTGGTGCGCATGAGCCACGACCAGCAGCACCAACAGCCACGATACCAACAGCACTAGCGGCAGCGGCAGTGGGGCGTGGATGCCAAGGCGCCGCTGGACGGTGCGGCAGTTCAAGATCAGCTGTTGCGAGACACTCGTGACACATCACACTGTCATGGGAGCAGTGTCGAGACCTTGTTGCGACCAAAGTGCAGTGCCAGTGCTACCAGAGTGATCGTCGCGCTCTTCCGCGATGGCTTTGTCTGTCGTCACTTCACAGAAACGCGAGAGAGCGTCGACGGGTTCGCGCAGCCCTACGACACGGATGGCAGGTGAGGCGGCTGCTATCACAGTTGTCTGTCTGACAGTTGTGCGTCCTATAGTAGATAGTATCCATCCTTGTATGCGATTCATGTGAATGACTGACAGTGTGCTGCCGGTGCTTTGTGTGCAGCTACTTCTTAGGATGCATCGAGAGAGGAGTTATCCCAGATGGGCTCGTCGATATGGTACGTATCCATGTCAATATCCTACAACTCCCACAATTTCATATTTTATATCTGTTGACAGATCGGCGGAGCCACTTCCGACGGCAGCGCCGTCGCAGCCGAGATCTGGGACTTCCGAGAGTCCTCAGCGTCGTGTCCGGTATCCTCTGCAGCGCTGCCTCGAGAATCTCCAGCGAGAGCACAGAGCAGAGGCTGCAAGGTCTTCGAGGTAGTACTATTGAGACCTCCCAAGTCCAACAACAATTGCAGGCACCACCAAGTGGATGTATTCGACCATTTCCCAGAGCTCAGCCCCGGAGAACTAGAGATCCTCGCAGGGGTCGCAGAGCGACAGCTCCTAGAAGTTGGCATCCCCTCGACCTGGCACGAGTCAAGTTCGGAGCAAGCAAAGGCTGCTCCAATCGCTCACCGAAACGAGTCAACTCCAGCAGCAATGGCTCGCCAAGTCCAGCCAACAGAGATAGCAAGAGTCCGGCCGACAAACTTTCACACTACGCGTCGCTGCCTCCACTTCCCGCGACGCAGCACTTTCTATCGAAACTCAAAGGCAAGCGCCAACGGCCGAACTTTGAGGAGATCCAGTATGGGATGCCCGTGCGGCTGACGATCAACCACGTCGGCATCTTCTTCCACGCGGCGATGCGCTTTGAGCGCCAGCACGCGTTCTTCCTCCACGTCAGTACCAAACAGAGCTCTCTTAAGCCCTCCAACCTATCATGGATTGGTCCCCTTGTGTCTAAGTCCAAACTCTTGATTTCTTTGCTGTGTTTGTAGACAAACGTGAAGCGGCTGATGCGTCCAGACGAGCCGATCCAGCCATGCGATGAGGGATGTGTTCAAGATTTTGGAGATGTTGATACTATGATGACTGCAGCTCCCTAATCAACTGACTTCTGGCTGGCCAATTTGCACGTTAGAGTCCGGTCGGGAGCATGAACTGCCTCGCTCAGCAGCTCGGAGGCGCCAGAAGCCCGCTCGATGTCATCAAAGTCCCCAGGATCAACCAGACGGTGGATCCTGACGAGCAAAGCGACACGTGGGGAACGGCAGGGACAGCGAGCACTGTTCTCAGCAGCCAACTCTTGAGTTCGGAAGTTGAGAGGTCCTCCCCACAAGCATACCCGATCCAGTTCCCATCACCACCACCACCAACGGAAAGCGAAAGTGAATTGGCGAGCGGTGCTTCTTTGTATACTCGGCGGTTGGCTTTGGCTGATCCCTGACACTTCTTGCTGGCGCTTGGGTGCGTTCTGGCACTCTCAACAACGATAGCAAATAGGATGAGCTAGCTGTGTGCAATTAATTACGCTGTGACCAATTTCATTTGTAAATAAATAAGGATGCCGGAAACTACAGGACTGTCATGCTCACGACCAAACTCTAACACACCAGAACGCTCTCTTTGCGACTGCTCGCTCTACACATGCGGAGGCGGCGAATGGTAGACATCTCTGTGAAGCCACGCAAACTGGAAGCTGAAATCCGCGCCTAGTTGTCAATCACAGCATGGGAAGGACAGGTACAAAGCCTACGAGTAAGAGCCTAGAGAGTTTGATTGTTGTAATGTTGAGTCTACGTACCAAAGTGGACGAGTGAGGTCTGCACGACGTAGAAGAACCACATGAGGATCTTCGAATGCACCATGGTCCGCTGACGCTGCAGCACGAACGTCAGCTGCCGCGTGGTGCCGATCTGCAGCTTCCTCTTGAGCCCGAGCGTCACCACGACCAGCGAGAGCAACTCGAGCGCTGCGTACCCAAGCACGTTCGACGTCATCTGGACCAGGTCCTGGTGGTCCATCTGCGCCAGCTGCGGGTAGAACTCGCGGTTCTTCAGGCGCAGGACCGCAAACACGTACAGACCTACAAGAAGAAGACAACAGAGTTTGTTAGCGTCAGCTTGGTACCAATTGCGAGCATAAAGGCCCCTGGGGTATACTACTATACTACTCACTGTAGATGACGGGGACGATCACTTCTGTGTACTCGACGAGGATGACAAACTCGGTCGTGAAGAGCAGCCGCGTGCATTTCTGCACAAACACGAGCCTCTCGGCGCTCGGAAAAACCTTGACGCCTCTCTGCGATTGTAGAAATGGCGGTGGTGGTGGCTCGGATTCTTTCTGGCTCGGCGTCGTATTGGCTTGGCTACTAGGAAACCACGACTTTTCACCTGTGAATGACGATGCTGATGGTCCAGAGGGCACTATGCTATTCAGCTTGTGGGCAGCGCGAAGGCTCATCAGCACTTGAGGTGGACCCGCACACTGGGGCTTGCAAGAGCTACAGTTGGGTCTGACCCTGGCGCTCGTATTGCTAGCGAGCGGTAGCTGAACTGCCGCAGTGACGAGTGGATGCGCACTTTCGGGTCCTCGTCGATGATCAAGAGCGCGATCTTCATGATCGGCAACAGGATCACGAAGCTCGACTGCACGCTGTGACGCACGGACACCAGCCCAAAGATGTACGCGGGGTAGATGAGCGTGAGCGAGATCTGACCCGGGGACACGATCACAAAGTTCTTCATACTCGCGCGGAACTCGGGACTCTCCTGGAACCTCCTGCCAGAGTAGATGAGGAAGAGCACGGTCATGGACGACGCCCAGGCAGGCGTGCCGACCTCCAAGCTGAACGACAGCGGGAAGCCGATCACGTGGGACATCGCGTACTGCGTGCCGACCCCGCGGCGCTCGCGAGCGCAGTGATCGCCACCATTTGACGCACCCCCAGGCTCACGCCGGACACCGTGTGGCGGAACTGCCCGAGAATGGCGTACGAGATGAACGCCACGGTGAAGTAGTTGCGGCACCAGCGCGCGTAGTTCGCGTCGGTCCCCTCTTCGGGGCGAGCGAGTGAGACGCAGTCGATCAGCGTCATGAGCACGAGGCAGGGCACTGGCGTGAGGAGACACACGGCGACGACGAGGACCACGCTCGTGTGCTACGCGTAGTGCGCCAGGTCGCGCATGCGCTGGAAGGAGTACTGACCCTGGAGCTCGACTTGGACCGAGAGCCACGAGCTCCATGCTGCCCTGAGGCATCTCAAAATGAACTCCATGAGTCTGTGTGGTTGGCTACTCGTCCTTTCATTTAGGATTGGGGGGAGGGGGTCTATCGTCGACACAACCTTCATCAGCAAGAGCTTGGCTCTAGAAATCGGGAGGATACATGCAATGCAATGCAGTGCAAACCCTGACAGCTGATAGGTCTATCGCTGAGACTGTGCTGCCTTGCACCAGCAGGTCGCAGCTTATTACAAGTTGCTCAACCGCCCTGGGGTATCACATCCTTGGAATTAATGAGATACACACGATGCTTCATACTGCCGTCTTTGCTTTTCACGAAACCTCACTCGGATCTTGCTGATCCTCCTGGGGTCGATCTTGCTGATGTCCTGTGACTTGACATGCAGTACTACCCGATCTTCATGCTTGTCAAGCTCGTCTGCTTCTGCCTCAAGCAGGCAGGGCATCAGGTTGGACCGGTACCGGTGTTGAAAAGTATACTCGTACATTCTATGGAACCAACTGTCAAGTTGCTTCTTGAGAGCAGCGGTGAACTGCCATTACATTATTCTCCCATTTTGGCATCGTTTCAAACCGTCCTGGTTGCCAAATAAGGGTCCTGTGTTTTTTTTCTCAGCCATGAAGAACGCAATTCCCAATCCACAGATTGGCCCAAAATCGCGCCTCACATGGAGCTCTTCGCAGAAGGAGACACCGACCAGCGCCACCTCTGGCGCATGGAGAAGCCGCCGCCGCCTCCGCCGATCCGCGCGCACGCCCCTGGTCCAGAGGACGACGACGACTTCGTCACCAGCAGCGACGTCCAGAGCCACAAGCAGCACGACGAGAGCAATAGCAACGACAGCAGCAACAATGCGCAGCGCAGACACCACATCTCCACAGCACCAGCACCAGGAACACCAGCAGGAAATGCGCCGGCGGCTGTTGTCACGCAGCAGTCGCCATCTCCGCTGCCAGCTCTGAATCATCCGCGTGGACCATTGTACCCATCGCTGGGTCTTAATAGGGAACATACGAGCAGCAGTAGCAGCAGAAGCGTCGACCAGAGAGAGATCCGATCGAAGCCGTCTCGACATGGCTACAGCACCATTTCTGCAAATCCCACTGGCACAATGCACCATGAAAGCACCAGCCGTACGAGTAGCAGTGGCAGTGGTGGTGGTGGCGAGCGACAGAGCGTGCTGACAAGACTGCTGTCGTCGCCTTCGCTACCGTCGCAGCCTCCGACGCGATCGACTACTACGCCGACGCAAGACTTTTGGCGCGCGGTAACTACTTCGGCCACAGGCTACGGCAGCAGCAGTAATGGCCAGGGCAGGCGGCACTCGATCCTGCGCTTCGGCTCGTCGCGGCGACCCAAGAGCGACCGCGGCATGAAGAAAAGCGCGTCCGTCGAGTTCAAACTGCACGAAGAAGCGCACCTCAAGCACTCGTCCAGCGACACGAAGTACTACAGTGGCCACGCGCTCGGCCGCGAGATGCCACGGTGCGTGCCTATGCCTTCATCTTTGCATGCATTTGCTTCTGTGTTGGCATTCCTATTCTAATGATTGTCCATTGCGTTCGTTGCCGTTTAGACGCCTGACCGAGGAAGAGAAAGAGGAGCTCTACCGCATCCGCCCGGACCTCGAGATCAGCCCCACACCGTTCTTCAAGGAGCAGATGGAGGAGCTCAACCGGCGCAACCAGAAGCGCGTGCTCTTCGCCGTGTTCGGCGGCCTGATCTCCATCGTGCTGCTGCTGGTCTTCTACGCGCTGCTGGCCCGCGGCTGAGCCATTAACTAACCAAACCAGAGAGAGAGCTCTTGGCGCGAATGAGAAGGAGGGAGAAGAAGGGACGAGAGAGAGAGAGAGAGAGAGTATGCAGTACCCTGTTGTTTTCCTATAAAAGCGCTGCTTTCTCTCTCTCTCTCTCTCTCTCTCTCTCTCTTTCATTAACAAGTGATTTACTATTTACTATTGCCACCAATGTGTATACGAATAAGAAAGAACGACGAATGATGACGACCAACGTAAAACAAATGGCCCTTTGCGTGATTGACAATTGATTAATGCTAACGTGTTTGGTACTTTCGGTTTCTTTCTTGGAGCGTCTTATTCCAAACTGTAGACGAACGCCGCCACGCGTGACTTCCTTCTCGAAAGTCGCCGATTAATAACTGACGGATTTTACCATAGTAACTGAAAATGGTTGGGATGTTTGAGACTCTTTGAAAAATGGTTTCAAATTGGAGAGGGACACAAATTAAACATCGCCACCAATCACCAATCGTTGTGACATCAATGGACTCGAAGGCCACCTGGCGGCAGCGCAGCAGGCGCATCGCAATTTGCTCTGGCTCACACGCGCAAGTACGCGATCTACATTATTTACTTTGTGTGTCTCATTGCTATAGCCCAACTGATGAGTGCTGACAAACTGTTGTGGTTTTGTGCTTGATTTGCTTTCAAAACTTGTATATTAATTAGAGCAAGTGGTGTCGACCACGCTGCTCGCATTGTCGTGGCTGTCTTCGCAGGGCGACGATCGCCCGCAACTTTCTCCTCTGCCACAGCTGCAGCCGCAGGTGACGTGACAGCGACGAAGAAGCACGCGTGAGTTGAAGAATGAATACACGCGTGTGAAGCGGACCTTGCATGGTAGAAGTACACACCGCGCTTATGGCAACCAAAATTGCAAAAGGGTGGATTGAGTAGAGGCAAAGCGACTTTTTTCTCGATTGTGTTGTTTTTCTCATTGCCGGCTCATGCACTCGTTCTTTGATTCCTCTTCCTCATTGTCCAATTCCCCAGCGGATACCCACACCAATACCACCACCATCACCATCAACAACAACCACCCGAGGCTATCTCTACTATGGAAGCCACGCCACGCCACCCACGTCTGTCAACACGCGTTCGCCCGCGCTTCATGATGCCGAGCGTAGATGCTTCGGCGCCGAAATGGCTCTCTGGGACCTCACGAAGAAACTTCACAACATCGTAGAGACCTCGGGTGGGACGACTCGCGCGCGTTCCCGCTTGAGCTCCACATCAAAGACGCGAAACCGAAGTACCAGCACGCAAAACGCCAAGGTGTGCACTTGTATAATATGGAAGCTCTACTTGCTAGAGAGTCTTCTGTAACAGTACAATTATCGGATTTACTTTGGCAAATCGTCAAGCGACTCATATCATGAACTCGCCGCTGTTACATCCGCTGGCTGAAGCTGCGATGGAGGGGAAAGTTGTGATTCGTCGACGCACTGGGAGAGTAGCCACGAGACTGGGAGCACCGTCGCCACTATCTGCTCTGAAAGCAACAACAACAACAAAAAGCACCCGAAAAGCAAACCAGCACAAAGAGCACTTTCGTCAGCACTCACCGGTTTTGGGTGTGTCAATAAGACAAACAAGCCAAATGCTAATCACGTACTTGTGCGTGTGAGCCAGAGCAAATTGCGATGCGCCTGCTGCGCTGTCGCCAGGTGGTCTTTCGCAGCCTCCAGCTCCTTTGTTGAGGCTTGACAAAATGTAAACGCTTCCTTAACAGCTCTGCCGTGCGGAGGGTAACCCTGTACGGCAAGCAAGTGTCGATGCGCTCCAGGAACTCGGTATTCCAGTATTTGTGTGTGTCGTTGCACTCTTTGACGCGCGCTTCCGCGGCCCGCACTGCTTCCTCTGCCTCGTACAGCGCCTTCGAGTCCATTGAGTTGATGTGTCTTTTCGGGGGGGCTTGGGAAATGAGAGTGAAAGCACAGGTGAACCAGCGAGGAAGAGTGCTTTACAACTACTGAAGGGCCCCATGGCCAGTCAGTCTGTCTCTGGCCGTCAATCAATCCATCAGCAGGAACTTCAACATCAAGTGTTGTGGCCCACACTAAACGGTATAATGTGTCCCACACTATATGCGTCAGAGCTAGAATTACTTAGTGGTGTCCACGCTAGATTAGAGGCATACTGGCTGAAAAGCGACATTCACCAGCGCCATCAAAACAAGCAAAGGGTTCATTCCCATTCCCATTCCGCTGCGATCGCCAAGCTCCTTGCTGTCATTGCCGCCTTCTCGACACAGTCACACATACACACAGTCACCATGCGCCTCATCACCCACAACATGCTCATGTGCAACAAGAAGGGCGTCGCGAACGGCTTCCCGCTGCGCATCGAGGCGGAGCAGGTGGAGGTCGTGGCGGCCGAGTTCCAGGCCGAGTTCGTGCGCAAGATGCTGCTCAAGATCGACTGGAGCGCGTTCGTCGCCGGCGCCAAGAGCCTCAACGTCGCCGAGGGGCTCCCGGAACAGATCACAAGTGCGGATTTCGACGCCGCCGACGAAGAGCTGCTGCGCAAGGTGCACCACGCGCTGCTGGAGGTGCACGTGAAGAAGGGCAAGCTGATCTGCCCCGAGTCCGGCCGCGAGTTCCCGATCATCGACAGCATCCCCAACATGCTCCTGCGCGAAGACGAGGTGTAAAGAGAGAGAGAGAGAGAAAGAGAACAGCTGATGAATAGTGCGATACGATAGATAATGAAGCGAGTTTATATAGCATGAATATACGGTGGCATAGCTCCTGTTTGCATGGTGCCAGTGATACGAAATACATTGACAACGCTCACGACAGGACCGTTTTGGGCTTCAAAAACATTGATTATCTATATCGCCCGCCTGCCGCGTCCATCCATATATCGATCCGTTGCGTTCTTTCCCACGTTTTCTTTGACCATTTGAAAGTGTTTAAATGGCTAAATCTTGGGGCTTCTTGAATCCTGGCTTCGCGTTGGAGTCGTCAGTGCTACAATACCACACAACCAACACAGAAATGGAGCCGCCAACATTTGCATCAGCACCACAATCCTCCTATTCAGCCCTAAAGAGAGAGAGAGAGAGAAATAGCAAACTTGACAGGTTTCGCACCTGCTGTCGTCGTCTTCGTCATCATCGCGACTCTTGCCAGGCTTCTCTAGCTGCGCGACCGCCTTGATCCACTGGATGCGCAGCTCAAAGTCTCCTTCTTTCTGATCCGCAATCGCAAACCCAATCTACACACACCCAACATTACATGGTGAGAAATCAGGCTCCGTCCTGCAAGTAGACACATATTCGATACAAAAGCCCAAATCGCCACGTACACTTCTCAGTTTCGACGGGTCGAGTGCGGTCTGGTCGTTGAATTTGTAGTATCCTTTCGATGTAAGCATGAAGTTGTTGAACGGCAGCTACAACAATCAGCCAAGAGGAAAATAAAACCACGTTAGATAAGTGACCAAACAAAAGTAGTACCGAGAATGCTCATAACACTGTTGCGTGTACCTCAATGTCGACCCACTTGTTCGCAGGCGTGCGAATGAAACCCTGTACCACCACAAATCAATCACATAACGCATCATGTGAGCGAGACATCACTACTGCCAATGCACATAGTGACCAGTTGTTGCCTGCTACGCACCATGTACAGATTGAGCGGATTCCAACTATCCATCTGCGCGTTCATGCGGTACTCTCGGCCGTCGGTCATGATGCGCATCGTGATGCCTTCGTAGCCGTGCAGGAGCAGCCCCGTGGGCATGGACGAGCGCACGGCGCAGTAGCCGCTTCGGATGATGCCCGCCTCGGTCGGCTGGCACGCCATGCTCAGGCGACCGCTAAACACCGCTATTATCATGCACACACACAGAAGCACAAACAGTTGAGCACGCAATCCGATATATAAATGGCCTTTGCGGCTTATACTACGAGTAGCACGGCACAAACCTGATGGAACGTCGTCCTCTTGGTTGACGCTCGTGATGATCCCGCGCTTGTCCTCTGGATGGATCTCTTCGTCCGTCTTGCCGTAAAAGCCCCACTTGCACTCCGAGAGACCTGGAACAAAAGCAAACGTATCATTGCGCGAATGTGCGTGAGTCAATGCGTGGGTTATACATAAAGGCTCAGCCAGTCGGCTGCTCGCTCCACAAAGGTAAATCAGCTACAGATCGTCCAAACAAACGAACCTCCAATGGATCGATCGCTCGACGCGATCCAGTCGCGCGTTGCGTTGCGGCCCGTGAACAGGAACACGTCCTTCTCCTGCTGCAGCTTGAGCTGCATGCCAAGCGCTGTTTCAAATCACAGTGTGCCATAGAAGAACAATTGCCATGAGCACCACAATCAACAGCTCTTGTTGTTCACATTCTGTCTGCCAACGATGCAGCGCTGTCTCTAGAAGCGACAGAGACAGCGCTCGCTCGCACACTAAGAGCCACACATGCACATAGGACACACACATAGAAAAGGAGCAGCTGCGCCTACGTACACTGCTTGGACGTGAGGATCGCCGACTCCACGGACGCGATCGTCTTGCGCAGGAAGCTCATCGTCTCGCCATATACTGTTGCGCCGATCCAGGTGTGTGTGTAACTGGGGCCATCATCACTCCGCTTCCTTCCCCCACACAGCAAATCGCACTTAATCGAACTGTCTTTTTAAATAAGCGTACTTAAATGGGCTACGTGAGTGCTTGTATCGCTTTGCTTGTTTGGGCAAAAAGGGGAACACATTCAAACGCCTAATTGGTCACCACGACAGACACACAGGAGAACAGCACAACGCGATGAGTCTGCACCTGCCCAAGCACAACTGGGGCACGCGCGGCGTCGACGCGTACGAGAAGCTCGAGTGCATCGGCGCAGGCACCTACGGGTATGTCCGCTTGTGTGCCCACGGCCGTCGCTCTGCTTTGATTTGGCGTTTGCTTGCTGGAATGCGAACGCCGCAAGTCTGTGCAGCGAGCTGCTCCAATGCGACTATGTGTCTGTGTGCTGGTGTTGTGCTTATATATGTGTGTGCGTATGAATGCGCAGTCAGGTGTACATGGCGAAGAACAAACAGACAGACGAAGTGGTTGCGATCAAGAAGATCCGGAGCCTGAACGAAGTCCAGGGCGTGAGTACCTAGCCATCTGCCTGTTCGCGCTCCTTTCTGTGATTTTGGTTGACGCCAAGTAGCTAACCATTTGCGTACATGGTTTGGTCGAATGTGTACGAATGTAGCTTCCTGTGACGACGATCCGCGAGATCAAAGTGCTCAAGTGCCTCAACCACCGCAACCTCGTGGAGCTCAAGGAAGTCGTGGTCTCGGCCGAGAATGACGACGACGATGGTGCGGATGCGAGATTCATACGCTCACACCGCGTATATGATCTGTTCAGGAATTAAACTGACTGTTGTGGTTTTGTTTGCATGTCTCCATATTAGCGGAGTTTACGGATAAAGAAGAAGCGCTGGACTACTGCCAGGGCTCGATCTACTTGGTGCTCGAGTACGTTGAGCACGACCTCACGGGACTGATCGACCGACAATACCCGTACGTATTCGATCTCTCTACGTTCATAATATGGATGACGGTGTATTAATTACTCCATGGCTCACTCTATCGTTGCGTTTCTGTGGCTGCTTTGTTGTAGTTTTTCGGATATCGAGATCAAGAGCATCATGCAGCAGCTGCTCGAAGTCATGCGCCACATGCACTCGCTCGACATCATCCACAGGTACGACTCATTCAATCATCGTCACCATATAAATATCGACGTATCTAAGCTGATAATTGTGCTCTTCTGGTGAGCAGAGACATCAAGTGCTCCAACTTGCTGCTGACAAAGAAGCATTTGCTTAAAGTAGCAGACTTTGGGCTCGCGCGTTCGATTCGAGGCGACCAGTTGTTCACGAACAAAGTGGTGACGCTCTGGTACCGCCCTCCAGAACTCTTGCTCGGCGCCACGAGCTACGACGCGAGCATCGACATGTGGAGCATCGGGTGCGTGTTTGCGGAGCTGTACATTGGGCACCCGATCTTCCAGGGCAAGACGGAGCTCGAGCAGATCACAAAGATCTTTGACATCTGCGGCACGCCGACGACCGAGACCTGGCCAGACTACAAGTTCCTGCCGCTGAGCAACAAGTTTGTACCAGACAAGGCCAAGCAGAGTCAACTGAGAAATTACCTGCTTCGCGAGACCAGTGCGCGCAAGCGAATCTTACCGAAAGGAGCGATTGAGCTGATCATGGCGCTCTTGGTGATGGATCCGGAGCAGCGGTTGACTGCGGCCGACTGCCTCAACTCGACGTATTTCCAGTCCCGCCCGTACGCTCCTGCCGACCCCGAGAGTCTCCCGCACATCCTGAACCTTCCGCCTTCCCACGAGTACCAGACCAAGAAGATCCGACGCGAGCAGGCGAAGCAGATCCTCAACGGCGCGAACAAGAACAACAACAACGGTAACAACAACAACAATGACGCTGCTGGTACTGGAGGTGATCGTGGCGCGGCGCGACCTGCGAGCCCGCAGCTGGACAACAGTAGCAGCAAACAGAACTCTGCGGAAGACGTGAACCTAAAAGATGCTGCAAAGGTGAAATCCGAGAAGAAACGAAGTGATGCAGCTACAAGTGCGTCGATGGGCGAGTCGGCGAAGAAGAAGCGACGAGACCAGTAGACTCAGATCCCAACAAACGCGCATGAGTCCGTTCTCAAAAAGCCTACGATCCTGTGAAGACTCGATGCGAGTTTGCAAGCTGTGCTGTAGATCGGACTTTGTACACCTTTGTCTGCGAGGGTTTGATAGTTAGTTCTTCTTTATTCTCACTCTTAAATACACGGAACACAAGTGATAATGTCTGCATCCTTTCGTCTGGTCTGGTTCTCTGCAGTCGAGATCTGCTTTCAGTGCGTGAGGTAGCGGCTCTTTGAGTTGTTGTTCGACGAGCCGGTCTTTTGGAGCTGCAAAGTTACCAGTGTAATGGCAAATCAGTGAAATGAGCATACCCAGAGTAGCCAGAAGGCACAGCTTGCGCGCGTACCTGGAGAAGCAAGGACGGGTTCTTGGTTTTCACGATACTGCTGACCTCCTGTAAATCACAAGCACACCATCACAACAGTAAAACTAGTCAATATAAATGCTCGGCTGCGGATCCTTAGCATCTTGACAGAGTTCACGCACATGGAGTCGTGTCTGCAGAACTTGGAGGCGCGACTTCATCGAGTTGTAGCGGAAGCTGATGTGCTGTCGGGTCGTGTCTTCCGTCACGCGCATGAAATCCACCGAGAGCAGCTCAACGAACGTGTACTCCATGTTCTGGATGAAATCCAGTCGCGCGCGTCCGTCGGCTTGCATGAGGTACACTGCCAAGTGGTTGTGCGGCTCCTTGATGGAGTTGTTGAGCATGCGGATGAGCACGTTCGCGTAGTCTGCAAAGTCGATCATGAGTTTCTGCTGGTCCTGCATCACCTGGAAGCCCTCATGATCGCATGTGTGCGAGTAGAGGAAGAACAGATCGCTCTCGGTCGAGAGTTCCACTTTGACGGCGTGGACGTCCGAGTCATCGCCGAGAATCAGGATCTTTACTTTAATCGCTTCGAGTGTGCCGACCTGCTGCGGCGTGTTGTCAGCGTCCTATTTTACCAGCATTGTCAATCACAAAATCGGTTGCGGATGAGCTGAATCTGTGCAGCTATCGTCTAGGAACATGGACAACTTTGACGAGAACAACACGCGACCTTCTATACTCACGAGTCCACGGTCGATTGAGGCGTGCCGCATGCTGGGCGTCGAGCCAGACGACCTCGTCAAGCGACCTGTCGAGTATTTCTTCACGAGAAGCATCCATTCTTCGTAATCTGCGAACCCAAACACGCATGCTGCCGTAAACGATCCAGCGCTTGCAGAAAAGCGTGCTGTGCGGTACGAGAAGCACCGGCAGGTCCAGTTGAGAAACGCTCGTGAACAACGCTACGAGCTCCTCGACGCTGGGCTCAATGGCGTGCACGGCGGCATGTCTCTGCGCACGAGAAGCTTCTGCAGATCGCCCATTGCCGCGAAGTTCTCGATGAGCAAGCGCGATGCATCAACAAGCGCAGCACAGCGCGAGTTCACGGCCGTCGAGCGCGAGAAGAAGGAGCTCGAGCGCATGCAGCAGCGGCAGATGGCGGAGATGCAGCAAATGCTCGCGTTTGAACTCAAAATGGCCGAGATTCGCCAAGAGCGCGAGCGGAAAGACCAACAGAAGAAGCGTCAAGAAGACCAGATCGCACGAGAGCGAACGCGGCGGCAGCAGGAAGCCGACGAGTTGAAGCGCCGACGAGAACTGGAGAAAGCTGAACAGCACAAGCTCGAGCTGGAGCAAGCGCGCAAAGAAGCTCAGGAGAAACAGGCGGAGGCGATGCGCAAAGTGCAGCGCGAGCGGCAAGAAGAGGAGCGGCGGCGGCGTGATGCCCAGCTCTCGGAGAAAGAGCGACAGCGGAAGCAGGAGGAAACGCGCTTGCAAAGCGAGCTCTACCAACTTGCTCAAGCACGAGAGGTCGCGAAGAAAGAGCAAGAGATCGCGAGACGAGACGAGCGACGACGGCACCAACTTGAGTGCAAGAAGCGACTGAAAGCCCTCGAGATCACGGAGAAGCAGCAGCGCAACAAGATGCGCATCACGAGCGTTCTGCACGATAAGGAGCTGCTCAAAACCTTCCAGCTCCAGGAAGCGGAGCGCAAGCAGCAACTGAGCGAAGAGTGACGTAAACAATTCGAAGAGGAGCGTCGACAGAAAGAGGAGGAGCTGCGGTATCAGGCGCACCGCAAGAAAGAGGCGATCGACTTGGTGCAGCAGCAGCTACATTTCCGCGAGCAAAAGCGTCGTGAGCGGCTGGTTCAGCACGAGCGTGAAGTGGAGCGCAGGCTTCAGATGAAAGAGCGCGAGAAGCAAATGGAGCGTGAGCATCAAAAGCGTGAAGAGCTCCGCCAGGAAGAAGAGCGACGCCGTGCGTACGAGCGCATGGAGCAGCAGCTGAAACACAAGCAGGAGACGTACTTGAGCAAAGCCGAAGAGAAGTCCATGATCACCAAGATGATGATGGAACAAAAGCGCCAGTCGGTTCGGTCTCGACTTCAAGAGGCGAAGCTGCGCGAGGAAGAAATCCAAGCTGCTCTTGCGCGAAAGCAAAAGCAGGAGTCGTACAAGGTCGACCTCCTCAAGTCGAGGGTCGAGAGCGACAACCAGCGAGCGGAAATGCTGAAGGAGCAGCGGCAAAACCTGATCCGTCGACGCCAGCAGATCAAACAAAGCGCGAGTCGCCAAAAGCAGGAAATCATCGAAAGCTTCTACCGCATGAAAGTGACGAAGAAGTTTGAGTTGCCGAAACATCTTGCGGCGAGCTTGGCGACGAGACCGCGATCAGCATCAGCACTTCAGACGCGATCTTTGACAGACAATTCACCAGTAGATGCGCGAAATTTCAAGATGGCAAAGCGTCCAGCGAGCGCAGTCGGGCGACCTGGGTCTGGGCCGATGTGGAGACAGGGTGCTGATCGATCGCGACAGCATCGCAGCTACTCGGAGGCAGACGACGATGAATTCCCTGATGTGGAAGAGCCTCATGAAGATGAACAGACAGCTAACAACAGCAAACTTGAAGAAGCGATACTCCGGACCGAGATTGATGCGATGCGGAGAAAGCACAACGAGGAGCTGCGCCAAGTTCTTGAAGAAGAGCACCATGCCGAAGAGCAGCGCGAACACTTCTACGCCAAGCACGAGATCCGAGCGAAAAATCTCGAATGGAGAATATTTTCAGCATGGAGCGTGCTCAAGCGAGCGAGCGAATCATGAAGCTCACCCTAAAACACGAGCATGCACCGGCGTCGCGGATAGATCAGCTCCAGGGTAGCCGATAGCTTGTAAATATACGCGAGAGTCCCTGTTTTGATACACACGATCTTGAGTTCTCCGAAACACCATTACGGCTCCATTTCTTCATCCCCATCTCCGTAGTTCAGCTTGCGAGTTATTCCGTTTTCATCGGCTGACCCTTCCGAAGGTTGAAGCTCTGCGTCACCACTGCCCATGAGTTCTTTTTCTTTCTTCTGGTTGGATCTTCGCACCGATTCAGCAGCCAGAGCAGTGAGTTCTTTCATCGAAACCTTCTTCAGCGACTGCACCAGATGATTTTCTTGCTCCAGCAGCTGTGCTGGGGTCGATGGACACAGCTGAACTTGTCGATCAGCAACGCCAACTTGTGTGCTTCCGGACTTGATATCATCTGCTGAAGCGGTCGCCGCCATATGAATGTATTGATCCCGGGCTCGAAGCGCATTCGCATCCTTCACTTGAGAAAGCACTTGCTGAAGTCGCAACACCATCGTATGAAGCATTGCGACATGCCGATTTGAAGACTCCAGTACAGGCGAGTTCTGACTCTCGCCAATTTCGCTGACGCCTCCCTGCTGAACGCGATCTCGGACCATTCTCATCAGCGCTTCGGTGCTTTTGACAACCTCACACAGATCAACATTCCCTCTCTGCCCAATAGCTCCTTGATTCGACCGAATGCTTTCTGTAGTGAGGACTGGTTGCTCGTCGTTGTACTCAACAGTTGTGTCTAAAATGGACTGGATTCGGGCGTACACCGGGCTTTTCAAGACATCATCGATGCAAGTCCACGCAACCTCCAGGTTCTGTATCTTGGTCGATCGCTGGCTCTCTCCAACGTGCGAGTACAATTCGCGATTCACACTCGTATCCAGTCTGTTTTGCTCTTCGTAAATTTGTTGCTACAAACATGGATGAGTGTCGTCAGCACCTTGATTCAATACGGCTGCACGATTGAGTCAACATACCTGTAGAATAATGATCTCCTGAATTTTCTGGGTCAGAGTTGAAGCAAACGCTACCCACTCATCCTGCACGTGGCTTCGCTCGACACTCTTCTCCTTCAGCGAATGAGTTTTCATCGCTATTTTCGCCTGATTCATCAAGAAACAGCGCAATTAAACTTCACCGTGAGGAAATCTTGACTGCCAACACCGCCCTTAACATCATCATACCTTGATCGCTATGAGCGCTTCAGCTGTGGAGATGGCTTCCAGCTTGGACAATACAGTAAACTTGCTCGCAGAAGAATCTCGTTCGAGCGATGATTTGATCACCAAGGTCGATAATCGCCAAATCAGATCCACGACTCTGAACACGACAAGGCACAAATAAGCATTCACATTCTTCGCGAGAGCACGGGAAAGCAGTGGGTCCACGCTACCTTGGTCCGCATCCGGTGTTGATTCGTGACACCTGGCTGGATCCAATGGGCAGGTGGTTTTGCTTCTCGAGATCATGCAGGATCGACTAGCATTGTCATATCACCGTTAGCGAGGTACTTAGGACTGTGCAGCATCCAGCCTCTAACGTACCTGAACGAGCTTCTTGAAGCTGGTTTTGTCTTGAGGAGTTGTGATCGGCCAGCAAAATCGAAATTCCTGTGTCATGGATTGAGAGAGAAAACCCAACAGCGCGCAGCACAACAGACTAATCAGAGTGGTCCTCTCCCAAATGACGGCAAGTGCACTACAACTCAACGTGATGTCTGTCTCCGGCACCTGTGCAGCCTGGGACTTCAACTTGAGCAGCAAGAAATGCAGCACCCGAAAGAGCACTTTCTCGTTTGGTTGATCGAACATGTTTGGATGCACGTCCGTCTGCGGCGCAGTCGCGGCGTTACTCCCGTGGCCTCCTGTGGCTGTACCAGCAGCACTACCGCCAGCAGCGGTAGTAGACACGGACGCGAACCCCAGCAGCTTCAGGTTCTGCGCCATTATCGCGTCTTTCTTCAGCATCATTTGCGCGCGTCTGCTGGTCTTTTGTCTCCAGCACGCCTGTTTGTTTTTGCCTTTGGCTCGATTTGAATCGGGCAGGCTTTCAAAAACCCAAACGGACACAATACCGTATCTAACCCAAATAGAGAGCCGTCAAAGGAGAGAAGCGAGAGTGATGGTCTCTGAGAGCTTTCCACTTTCCTTTCTGAGAACAACACGCAAAGGGCAGCTTCAATTCTCAACTTTCCAACCCAGACAAGAAGAGCGGCACAAGAGAATCCGCGCGCAACGAAGACGAACGACGAGCGACACAACGACGAGTGGTGAGGAATAAGGAAAAAAAGCAGAGCAAGACGAAAGCAGCCCGAGCTGAGCTATCTACTGCATCTGCGTGCAATGCGAGCGCCAGCGGTGTCGGTCGCTAGCTCGCTGTCGCCACTGTGCAGGAGCGAGGATGGTACAGTCCGCTTGCACATGTCTGGTTGCTCGTGCACATGCGTTGCTGTTTGCGATGTTGCGCGTTAATGCTGCATTGACTTTGCTTAGAGCTGACATATGTGTGCATCCCGTATGCGATAGTGGAGATGCTCGATTCGGATGAAGGTGCCAGGAGACGCAAACGCACGTGGGATGAAACAGAGAGTGAAAGCGATAACGATGCGAGCGACCCGAGAGTGCACAAGCAGCTCCGCAAGGTAAGTGTGTATCAAGTCTGTATGCTGTGAGCAAGGGAAACTGGAATCCTCATCGATTCTACTCTGTGCTATTGTCGGCAGGGTTTTGCGCAAAGCAAGGAGTTCGCCCGAGTCGTTGCAATTGCAGTTGCTGGGAAGGAAGCGCTGAGCACGAGGATGGAGAACGCAATCAAAATGTGGCAGCGCCTCAACGCCGTGGATGCAGATACGGTATCTGGGATCATCGAAGAGGAGCCGCTTCTGATGTTCAAGCTAGTGGATGCTCTGCTGTCGACCGCATACTTCCCGCTGCAGCAGTTCTATTTCATGACGTTATCCGGGCTGCTGTATTTGCTGAATCGATCACGCGAAGCTTCAGCTGCAGCAGCACTGCAGAGCTTCGTCAATTCGATCCAGCATTTTGATTCCAGCGTATCAAAGCTACTGCCGCTGTACGAATCTGTCGATTGGGTGAGTAAACGTATTTCGTGTGTATTCCATGGCGCAAGTATCCCACGAATATCTAACGAACGACTGATTTTGAATTGTTTTCTTTAGAGCGACCCAAAAGTTGCCAGGAAGCACGTGAACGAGCTGAACAAGTGCACGCACGTGTGCAAAGCTTTTAAAGTTGTGAAGTGCTGGATCTCAGAAGAAGGAACAAACAACTTGGTACGTACATTTTCTGTTGTGTTTTGTCACGAGAAGCTCGTTGAGAGATTGTCTGACGTTCTCATGTTGTAAACTATCCGAATGCAGCGACGTGTTAAAATCGACAGCTGGGTAGACATTGGTGGTGGTACCTTGTCTTTCTATCGGAAGCATGAACACGAGACGAGTGTGATCAATGTTCCATCAGCATGCATCGAGAAAATCGATCGTGATGAGCAAAACAGTTTGGTGTACATTTACACCAAGCGCAGCTTCCGCACAGACGGCGCCTCTCTCTTTGTCTTCGAGCCCTCTCCTGTGGTAAGTTTCGTAATTCTTCTCATGTCATGAACTCACAAATACTAACACTTTGTATGTTTGTAGGACTTCGCTGAGTTATCAAGCACCCTCTCCGATTTGTGTCAACCAGAGCCGAGAGCTGCGTATGATGTAAGTGCCGGCATGGTCTGCAATCAAATTTGCATGACATGATGATACTCACGTAGCTACTTCGTTGTTCAGGAGCTGAAACATCTGATCCCAGACCAGCTATTTGACCGCACTTCGACGGAGCAAAATCACGAAAGCAGTGAGAGAATCCGGCAATGCGATTTCCACGCGGTAATTTCAGACGACGAGACCCAGACTGAGGGCTTAGCGGAACATCTCACAAGCGACCTGCTCCGGTTTCTGGAAGACAACATCGATGAAAGCGGCAGGCGAGTTCAAGATGAGTCAAGCAGCGCCTACGCAACGCTTGTCGACCATTTCAATAATGCCAGCGCCAGCTTGACGGTGGCATTTTCCAACATCAGCGGCTCCCACATCTCATGGGACCACGAGCTCTCCAGGAGAGAGTTTTCCATTCAGTCTTCGTGCGACGCTCTTCAGCAACAGCGCTTTCTCAGTCTCCCACACGGAGAGCACGAGGCTGAAAAAGTGTTGATGGAGTTCCGCCAGGAATGCAATACTCGCCATGAAGACTCGCTTGGATACGCGAAAGAGAGCATTGAAGCGACTGTTGAAGACGAATCAAGGGTATTTCGGATCGTTGTGCTGATCACGATATCCGTCATAATTGTCCCCTGGACCCTCTTCGCTGGGCTCTATTTATTCAACGTGCTGGCAATGATGCCAGGGTGGCTGCAGGCTGCAGTTGTTTTGCTGACATGATTCCACGCATTTTCAAATCGAAGTGGTGAAGTCCAGCATTAGTATTCCAATAGTTGCGTGCATGTCCAGGATAGTGATCGAGTATCTTCATAATTGCATCGTGTCTGTTCAGTTTCGTCGTGTGTGACCTTTCGTCGAAATCTGACGCTCAGTCTCCTCCAGGTTTGTTCCATTATACCAAGTATCCCTTGGCGTCAGCAGTAATCATGGCAGGATGCGCTATCGATCTGCGGGGCTTGGAAGAAGAGCTGAAGAAACTGGGCATCACGATCGTGTCCGGAACCAAGACACCGTCATCTCCATCAAGATCCGCGGCTTGGCCGGGAAAGCGCTCGTCCGCGGACTTTGCTTAGCAGACCAGCTTCTCCAAGAGAAAGTCAAAAGCGTGATCAAGTCATGTGCGGATCCAGCGACAAAGACGTTTACAGATCCAACGTTCGGGCCAACTTTGTCGGACCGTGGTGGAGCGGCAGCAATATGCAAGATGGGCCAAGTCGTTCCTTCGAATGGGGGGTCCCAGCACCAGGTCAAGGTTCTCGGGTTGCTCAAGAGCGAGAAGATACGCTGGGAACGCCCCGTGTACGCCATGGACGATGAAGATGATGGGTACGTATTGGGGACCGAGAAAGATGAACGCGTCCCCTGATATTTGACCTAATGCAGATTTTCCCACTTCTCTTTATCCCTTTCAGTGACGACGACGAGGGAAATGAGGAAGAAGACGAACGAGGGAGCGCTTTTCTTGCCTCCGCTTCTGCCGATCGAGTGTTCGCTCCGCAGGCTAAGCTTTCCGCTGACGGCGTGTGCTCTGGAGATGTGATCCAAGGCAACCTTGGCGACTGCTGGTTTTTGAGTAAGCATACAAGTCTGAATGCTGCATATCCTTCTGGCTTGGCTTGTTCCTCTAACAGCAAACGATGCGGATTGCTGTGCGAATTGCTAGGCGCATTGAGTGTTGTGGCGACGCGGTCCGACTTGTTGCATCAAACGCTCTGGAAAGGTGACAAGTACAAGAGAAACGGTTTGTTCGTCTGCCGATTTATGAAGGTACGGTGGAATACATGCACCACTACCGCTCAAAGTTGCTTCATATATTTGTACTGACATCGCATGGTTTCAACAGAACTTTGTCTGGAACTACGTGATCGTCGATGACCGGCTGCCTGTGTTTGGCTTTTCGAAAACCAAGTCCGGCAAGCCATACTTTGCCCGATGTCGCGATCCAAATGAACTATGGTAGTGTGTAACAATCTTGCAGGAACACCGTCTCTGGTGAGTGATAACTTACTAGCTGGCTTGTGTGTGCTGTAGGGTTGCTCTTCTTGAAAAAGCGTACGCCGAACTCCACGGCAGCTACGAAGCACTCATCGGTGGGTTTATCGATGTTGCCTTGAACGACCTCACTGGTATGTGCTCGGAGCAAGTTATCTTGAAAGAAGGGTATCCTGGATTCGGAGAGAGCCCCTTCAATCCTGCAAAGCCTGGAGAGTAGAAAGGGGAGGCGGGTTGAAGGCTGCTGGAACGAAAGCAACTGCGGTGGGAACACGACGAGGACGACGTGGATCAACAATCCGCACTTTGAGCTCCAGCTCGAGAAGCGCTGCCACCTATGTATCTCTTTGAGCCAAGAAGACCCCCGTGGGGAAGAAAACCTGAAAATCATCCCAATTGGATTCCACATCTGCTCACTGAGTCAAACGGGAGACAAATCGAGCAAGTTTGAAATCAAAGAGCCCGCAGGGAAAGCCGATTCGTGCTACCGGCTGTACAAGGACAAAGATCAAATGGAGTTCAAGAAAGGGATTCGATCAGAAACACTACCACCCGCGATTATCCCAGGGTCCGTCATTCCTGGTACTGACGACGACGGCACCCCACAACCGGCGTACACGTTCAAGCAAGCTGTATCGGTGAGCGCCGCAAATATCCATTATCATATTCTCACCGCAGTGCTAACATCCGTTCAGGTTGATGTACCAATGGAGCCAGGTCGCTATTGCATCGTTCCGAGCATGTACATGAGAACGGTACGTCTTCCAGCTCGTCCATCTTTCCAGATATCGCTGTAAGTTGACGGTTATCTTTCGTTTGCTGTCACAGGACAAAGACACTGGGAAAACGAACGTCGGGAGCTTCTGGCTCTCGGTGTACTCGGACAAACCTACCTTCAGCCTCGAAGGAGGAGAGAAGATCGTCGAAGAAGAGGAGGGAGATGAAGATCTGAACAACAACAATAACAACAACAACAGGGCGTCGTTCTCTGCTGCGAAGAGTTCCGGGTCAGTTGTTCTATCTGGCAGTGTTACGACGATGGAGAAGCGCCGGAAATTCGAGGATGCAAAGGAAGAGCTTCTTAGCCAAGCCAAACTGAAAAACATTGGACTCCAAGCAGCGAAAATCGAGTTCGCAAAGTCGACAGTGGTCAAGCGGGCTGATTGTCGCCGCAAGTTGATCTCGCTGGGTTTCAAAAGCGATGAGCTGAGTGACGAGAAATTCAACATCCTCTTCAACGGCTTGGACGCTGCGAACAATGGAAGCATCTACACTGACGAGATCCTTCGTCTTTTCGAGCACGAGATAGAAGAAGACCAGATGGCGTGCGAGATCCCGGAGATCGAGGACGACGGCGTCCCGGAAAAGCTCCACCAAGATGGGATCTTGGAGATCAGCGTGCGAGCTGCCAAAGACTTGGTGACCCAAGCGCTACCTCCCTCGTTGATGTGATCATTCAAATGGATGTTCAAGCATCGAGCGATCAGCAGAAACGGGAGAGTCTCTACAACATCTTGCAGCAGCTGCAGTGGAATACGAGAAAAAGCGATGTTGTGTCTTCCTGCAAGCAAATTCGGGATGCAACGGGTCTGAGTCTGCAAGTGGAGCAACTCCAGCGCTTGGGGAATGCTGTCTTCTTTCGTGAATTCCAACCAGGAGTGAGCAACCAAGTTGTTCTGTCATCAGACGTGCTGGATCAGAATGAGGGTAATCTCTTGGAACTGAAAAGCAGCGGGGACGTGCTCAAGTGCATCCTCTTTTCCGCCCGATCGACGGTCATTGCACAGTTGAAGGCGTTTAATTTCTCGACGTTATGCGACAGCGTAAGCTCATTCCTGGAGCTTCAAAGCGGTGCGAGCAACATCGAAAGCATCTGGAAGCTCGTCTTTGGGTTGGAGAGCTCTGAGACGATTGACCAGCGAGACTTTCTCGATATTCTGCTTCGTGCGGGGTTCTCTGCACCAGCGGATGGCTCAGGGAACGAAGCGAGCCCACTGCTTCGACGCTTGTCGATAAAACTGCAGGTGGCGCTGGCGCTGGACGCTCTGAGGTCGAAAAGCGGCAAAGCCCAGGCGAACGACAACCGGAGTGGGTTTGTGACGTTCAGTCTGTTTACCATCTTGACGCGGTACACCAAGATCCAAGAGATCGAGGGGAGCTTTGACCAAGCGCTCTTCAACTTCTTGTACGCGCGCGCAAACCTCCTTAGCCACCTGCCGATGACGACAATGGCAACGAATCACCATAACCAGTCCAGTCACGATACTAAAGAGACCCGTGAGCAGCAGTTCTCGGCAAATCCAAACACGCTTGTGACCTCCACGTGCTTTCCTGAAGTAAACGAGGCAATGCTAGGCTTGCTGACTCGACTCCGCATCGCATCGCAGCGGACGCCAACGCCACGACGAACGACCACCAGGGCATGATCCCGTTCCTGAAACTGGTCGAGAGTGACGGGTTTGTCTCCACGCTCCGAGAGCTGCTTGTTCAGGCAAACTTGCCGTCCTTCTGGTCCGTGTCGGCTAAACTGCTGGAGTTTTCCATCGATGGAGACTACCTGGAACAGCTGAAGAGACCGAGTTTCCAGCACGTAGTAGCGGAAGCGCTTTCCGGAAAATCGTCTTCGTCGCGTGCGCTCGCGCCACTGCTGAAACACACGAGCTCGTCGCTGCAAGTTCGCTACGAGGTTATCGGGAAGAACGCGGGGTTCCTCAGCTCGTGGGAAGACTTCCAGTCCGTTCTCACTGGCCACCAAGACACCTATGCGATTCTCGAAGTCTGTCCACAAGGAGATGTGTTTGCAACCGAGATCGACCGAACCGGCACGAGCGGCGCAGTGAAATGGGATTTCAAGAAGAAGGTTATCTTGAAAGAGCCTGACTCCTGCGATTTGCGGATCGAACCGCCAGTAGTGTACACAGACACAGTCAAAGTATCTGCTGTTCCTGGTGGTCATGCAACGAAGCAGATCTCATTCGTGGTGGACAACAACAACGATCATGGTCATTTCGTGGTGCTGAGCGTGCGAAAAGCGCAGCTCTTTGGACGAAATGAGAAACCGCGACTCTACTCCACTGCCTACCATCCGTTCACTTCCTGTGAGTATTCGGCGGAGGGCTATCCGGAGAGCTGGGCTGTGGATTTCTTCACAGCCAGCAGCGACCGCAACTTTGAGAAAGAATGGCTTGACTTGCTCAAGCAGATGCGACTTGGCGCCACGCTCACACCGAAAGTCATCGTAAAAGTGTTCAACAAGCAAGTCAAGACTGAAAACTGATCGGCGAGTGTGAGATCTCCATCGGCTCAGCGATCGCCCACGAAGGACACATCTGCGACGACTGGTTCGCTCTGCAGCACCCGATGGACAGCTTGAAGACGACCGGCTTCATAAATCTGTCGTTCCGCTTTGACGTTCAGAAGGCGAGTGAGATCTCGCTTGCCATGATCGAGGATGAATCAGACACAAAGAGGAGGCGAAGCAGCTTTGTTCCAGTGGAGATCAGCAGCAACGCGCTCACAGAGACCAGTGACACCAGAGCTTTAAAGCCCCCACCATTTGTAGATACCGAGGAGATCCAGATGGAGAACCGACTTCGAGAGCTGCAGCAGTCGCTCAATTCGGCTGAAACCGCGAAAAGAGACGCGGTGGAGCAAGCCAGAGCTTTGAGATCGCAATTGCAGCAGATGTCCATGACGTCAAGCTCTGCAACCGAGAGTGAGGTAATGAAGTGAAGAAGAAACTGGGTCAGGCACTTCGAGAGCAGAGCACTCAGCAAGAAGAGCACGAGCGGAGGTGGGTTGTCTTTCCTATTGCCCCATACTACTTCCCTTCACAATTCTATGCGTGTTCTAACTAATGCGGTATATTGTGTGTATCCAGAGTGACTGAACTGCAGGTAGAGCTGAAGCGACTTGAAGAGACCGCGCAACGAGAGCGAAATGCACTGAAGCCTCCTCCTACGGTAGCCTCCAATCTGAAGCAAGCCTCTCTCGGTGTGAACGCCTCAGCACACGATATTCGTTCGGCAATGAAAGACATTTTTGGTCAATCGCTGTCCGGAGCGACCTTACAACGGGCTGAAGAAAGCGCTCGCGGCAGTCGCTGAGGTGCCAGGAAAGGTATGAAACTGTTGTTTTGTTCGTGTATCTTCTACTTTACTCAGCCCAGCCATCTGACATGTTCGTGTGTGAAAAAAAACCAGGTTGCTTTTGCTGCTTTTGACGATGTGCTGAGCGATTTCGGCCTCACTCTGTCAGCAGAACATCGAAAGACCGTCTCAAGTATCCTGGATCCAGAAATGAGAGGTCGGATCAACATCGAAGGTGGGTGGGCTTCGATTACGAAATGACTACGACCCAAAAACATTTGACGTGCTAACGAAGTCTGTCCCTTTGGTGTTGGTAGATTTCTTCATCAAGCTTTGCGGAGATGCGGATGCGTACACCAGTATTCCTCAAGGGAGATCGAGGCAGCAGGAGTACCCAGTGGTGCCGACACCACCACGATCCGAAGCTGGGTCCCCAGAACGACCAATGAGCGTGAGCAACGCTCATACTTTTGGCGAAATTGGCTTACGTAGTGCCTTTCTGACATTTTTTATGGTGTGCCGGCCGCATGATTTGTATTCGCTACAGGAACCATCCGCAGACCCCCCTCTCAATCTCTCGAGCAATCCGATCCCGGCACCTTCGCGTCCACCAAAGAAGATGAACTTGAAAGAGATGACAAAGTTCTTGCTCCTGAACCTGCCTGACGGCTGGGAAGCGCGCTTCACGGAGAAGGGTAAGCCGTACTTTTGCAACCACTCGGAACGGTACGCAACTTCGTCCAGTCTTGCATCATCTCGCGGAGTTGTTGCTGACACTAATTGAGATGTTGTGCTGTGTTTCATGGTAGATCGACGCAGTGGAAACACCCGAAGCCCGAGATCGAGGCAATCTTCAAAGAATGGCTGCACGAGAACCCGGGCGTTAGCTTCGCATCGACGAACTCAAGTGGTCGTCGCCATGACAGATAAACAAGGTACACACACACTCCAATAGAATTCACATACTGCATTTACAATCAACACCCATTTCACTACTGTTTCCAGGTTTCAACCAGAGAACCAGCACTTGTTTTAGCTCACAGACTCAGCAATCTCATTTATGCTGAGAGTATATCGCCAATTACCAATTACCACTCACCCCAGTCATCGCGAGGTGCATCAGATGCATCGTCGGAAACAGAGGCATTCGTATCCCAGGTTTCACCTGCAGCAGCATTGAGATTATCAATCGAGTTGGACACAGCGTCTGTGTCGCTGAATTCCTCGCCCAGGACTGGCACAGGGTCGCCCCAGATCACGTCAGGATCTGCCTCGGAATCCGTCATCTCCGTGTTCCCAGCTCGAAGCACAGCGATCTCGGTTCGCAGCAAATCGATATCTTTTTGAGACGCCAGCGAAGCAGCTTCATACCCTGCGTCATAGGACCGCTCCACTTCATCCTGAAGCTGATGCAGCTGGGCTTCCAGCTCGGATTTACCCGCAGCAGCACCCTTTTGGAACGCTTCAGCTACCTTGGATTCAACTTCAGCCAGCTGCTGCGTCAGCTTTTCAATCTCGACTCGGTTTTTTGCTTCAGCCTCTGCTGCACCCTTTGCGAACGCAACGCCAGCTTCCGCCACCAGGATATCTCGCTGCTTTTCCAGCTCGGCGATTCTCCCGAGAAGCACTTGTGAATCAACCGCAGCGGTGCCAGGACCATCTTGCTGGAGTCGCAGTTGGGTTTCCTTGAACACCTGGAACTCGGCTTCTACCAGCTCTTTTGCCTTCTTCATCTTCAGCGCGCGAATTCGCCAGAGCTCAATCTCCTTCTTGGCTTCCTCAGACGTTTCCCCACCGGCTACTGAAGGACTTGGCGAGTCACTCTTCGCGTTCTGAGCCAAGAGCGCGTTGAGTTTCTCCAACTGCACGCTCAGAGCTGCAATCTCTTCGTCTTTCGATACCAACAACGTCTCGACCGCGATCTTCTCTGCAGAAACTGTCTCCAGCGTCTGAGTCTTCAACGACAGCGCTTCTCTCAACTGCAGCACACTTCCGCCCCCTTCTTCTCCGTGCTCATCACCACCATCACTTCGTGCGAGCTGCTTGCGTAACCGCTCAATCTCTTCATCTGCCGCTTGGCGCATCGCAGCGATGATCGACTCGCTTTCCTGAATGCCCGCGTCGTACCCAATCGCACGCGCGTCGTCGATCTGCATCGTCACCTCCGTCATCTTGGCTTCGTACGAGTCACACAGATTCTGGAACTGCATGTCTTTCTCCTCAATGATCTGTTGCTTCTCTTCTTCACGCTGCGCTGCCAATGCGCCGAGTTTCTTTTGCAGCTCGACCGCTTTCTTCTTCCACGCGATCGCAGCGCGTTTGTCAGCTTCACGCGCTTCACGAACCAGTTGGGACTCGGGCTCGTCGGAGCCATCCTGAGTCTCACCATTATCAGGCGATGCGGGCTTGAGCTCCAGCTCAGCAACGTCGTCGTCGATATCAAGGTCGTCATCGTAATCAAGTGCCTCGAGCTCCAGCGCTTTGGCGGCTTGCTGCTCTCTCTGGAGCTGCTTGCGCTCCTCTTCGCGGCGCTTCTGCTCGTCTTCCTGGTGCTTTCGAAAGAAGTACCTAGACAAAAGGCAACCCAACAACATATAGATAGCCAATCAATTGGAGTTAGAACACTGCTCATTCCTTCGTATTGTGCCAAGCATTGTGCATCATACCTGGACCAGAACTCTTCGTAGCTCAGCTGCACGGGCACCATTTGCTCGTGCAGGTCGCGCATCTCCTCTTCGGTCTCAAGCACCTTTTAC
>JAADVK010000011.1:0-83414 GCA_023334975.1 Globisporangium sylvaticum
CCGACGTTCTGCCTCAAGCGGGACGTTCGTCAACCCCACAGCAGAGCGCCGCAGCGCGTTCGATGCTCGCGACCCCAGGAGCGATCGTGCCAAGAGATGAACATTTCTGAGCTGGACGCTGAGGAAAGTGTCGATAGCTTGGTCGACTCGATTTAAAGATTGCCGAGTGGTACACGCTTGTTGCATGGACAATCATCATTCTTTGCCTCGGATACTGCAGGATGTATGATGCGTCTTACTTTGCAGTCGCTGGCAGCAAAATTAGAGCCCAGCGCTCTGATTTTGCGTTCCAAAGCAATCGTAACGCACTATCTGATTTTTTTGCATTGAAGAGAGCAGAATGGCGGAGCTGACGCTGGCAGCTCTTCTCACAGGACGTCTACTTCCCCGCGCGATCAACTCACCCCGACCGACTGAACTATTAGTGACGGAGATGATGAACCACAGCCTTGGAGTGGTAACAGCGTACTGCCTGTCTATTTAAGTTCCGCGGACTACATCTGGGCCTCACCGACCAAGCGGTCTACCGATAACGGTGAGGACGACGATGAGTTCGCGTTTGTGATTTCTGAGAGGACGCTCTACTGCTTGCTTATCGACGAATGTCCAGCGATCGCCTCCGCCATGAAGCTCAATCGCTGGTAACACCACGCGCTCACCGTCACCAATTATACCTCGTGCTCACCTGCATTTGCGAGATGACTGGCATGAGAGTGTACTTGGACGGGTAGCGCAAGAGTTCGAGGGGTACCCCAAGTCGGGATACGTCACACTCCTGCCAATTCTGTGGCCTCCCACTTACGAAAAGTTGCTGCTCCAAGTACAATGCTGTGCGTGTTGCGAGCCGAGTACATAACCACACACACACACACACACTAATGCGCCACTGTCCCGCATTCACAGTCCCCAATAATCTCTCGTTGGATCTCTCGCCTATTCCTGCGGTCAAATTTGGCCAGGTGCTTGCTACGACCATCACTCACAATTTACCACCACTCATGCTTGGTAAATTTGACTGACCATCACTCACACTTGTACTTGGGTACATGCTCCTCCCCTGTAGCCACGTTCGTTTCTCATGTTGAAGAAGATCGTTTGTCATTTGACGAAGACCGACTGGCTGTCCTGTCATTTCGGAATTTGCTCTGCTCCACACACACGAAAGCACCACCGCCACCTCTCAGCGATGATCCTCGCGAGCCTCCCCAACGACGTCTGGATGAACATCGCGAGCTGCCTGACCGGTCCTGATCTGCTGGAGCTCGTGGTCGTGGATCGGTGGACGCGCCAGTACTTTTCCCACGACCAGTTTTGGAGCTGGCGACTGACTTTCGACGAGAAGCAAGCGATCCAAAGCAACAGCAGTACCAGCAGCAACGCAGTTGGAGAGGAGCAACAAGAAGAGGCAGGAAGGCTGTCGGCGATCCAGCTGTATGTGCGCGCGTTCTCGCTCAAGTTCCAAGGTCTTCACAAGCACGGCCTTCCATCTCGCGGCTCGTGCGCTAAAGTGATCCCGTTTTTCAACAAACGGAATCGTCAAGCGTACCCGTTCACGATTGAAGTGCGGTTTTGTCTACTGAGCGATACCAAAGACGAAATCGCGACACATCCGGGAGGTATTCTATTCGGCGCGCAGTCCAGCTCGTATGAATCTCCACAATGGGCTCACTATCACCAGCAGTTCGTGGTCGTGAGCTCCGACAGGAAGCTCTTCTGCTCAGTTGTCGACCAGAAACCAGAGATCGCCTCTGACTTGGAGTTCAACCGCTGGTACCACCTCGCACTCACGTACGGCAACCGGACGCAGAGAGTGTACTTGGACGGACAGCTGAAGAGCACGCTGACCGCAGACTTGCACCACGAGTGCTCGGCTTTGCGTTACGCGCAAGTTGGCACTGGTTGCATCACCGCCGGCGCGATGAATTTTCCCAAGCCCCGCAACTGCGGATGGTACTCGTTCAACGGTCTCATCGACGACTTCCGCGTCTGGAACGCCGAGCTCTCGAGCGACCGTGTTCAAGCCTTGGCGCTCGGAAGTACCCAGACACTGCTACCAGAGCTACTGTACTACTCGCTGAAGCGAGACCTGGGCGTGTTTCCTCCGAAGAAAACGACTCGAGTCAGTTGCTCGCGACCGAGCGAGACGATCGCCGTGTCTCGTCGTTCCAATGCCTCCATCCAGCAGAGTAGAAAGCGAGAACCAGCACTGTTGAGCGACGGAGCCCAGTACAAGCAGCCGAGATTGATGTGATGTGGCATGACGTACGTATAGTACGTGATGAAATGGTAGCTTCACTAAATACATGTCATTGGGTGTTTGGCTGTGCTGTTCTCTCCTCTGGAGCAAGATTGATTCTTCATGTTTTGATCGGCGTTGTTTACTTCGACAAATGAACTAACTAACTGAAGTCAGCAAGCTGGACACACCTACAGAGATTGGATGGTCATGCCTCACTCTCACTCTCACTTACACTTGCAATCACCAGTCAGTGGTGTCAGTTTCTAGCCCACACACTCTCGGTGTTCTTCACTCGAGCGCACACGAAAATACTGCCTCTCATTCACTTTGCACATGCCGCTTATGCGTTCTAGAGGGCCGACTGGTACTAAATAAACACTCAGTAAATATAGGTACAGTAGCGTTCGTTTCTCCGGTTCTCTGTGTGTTTCTTCTCGGCAGTAGGAGAGCTCGAACGAAAGCCTTTCTCCACCTCTTCACATCACATCACTCGACAAAGCCAACGAACGTCGCGACCCGACGGCAGCGACGCTCGACACAAACTCAAACCAACCAACAATGGGCTGCGTGTCTTTCGCGTGCTGGAGATCAGCGATCTCCGCAGACTCAGCACCTGCTATTTCGTACCTCCACTGCTCGCGAGCGTACTCTGCCGAGCGTCTCTTTGCGCTGGATGAGTACTGCCGCGCGACGCCCCGATGGCGCGTGCTGCTGGTGCTCGTGCCTTACTCGACACCAGCGCTCTCCATCTTACTCGCTACGGACGCGATCCCGCTTCAAGACACACGACAGGGCTGGAGTGCCAAGACCGGCTTCTGGATGCGCATGTTCGCTAGCTCCTCTGTGACAGCCTGGGTCGTCCTAGCGGAGGCACAACTTGTTATGCCAGAGATGGACTTCTCGTTGAGTCAAAGAACCGCGATCACTACGGCAGTCGGCGCCATGTACATGGATTCACTGATGCCAGTCGAGCATCGCTGGAGGTTCTCCATCCCGTTCATCTTCGCGATCGGCACGGTCCCGTTTGCCATATCCCTGAACCTGCTCGTTGTCGGCTCGCTCGGGTGCGCTGATCGGCAGCTGCTTTGGGGATACTTCAAGTTCGCGAGTTTCGTTGGGCTGGAACGGTCCATGCTGATCGTGTACCCAGCTTACAACGCGGCGTTCTTGTCGCTCGAAGGCGTGCCCCAACTCGCCTTCGTGCTCTTGCTTCAGGTGATCAAGATCGGGTACAAGTACCTCACTACGACGCTCCAGTCCGAGGAAGAAGACCTCGTCCCTGGACTTCAAGCGAGTACCGACATCTTCGACGCGCTGTACATGACCAAGTGCGTGGAGTCGACTTGCACCCTCGTGGTCGCGCTGGGCATCATCGAAGTCAGCCTCGTACAGAGCTACATCGCGGTGTACCTGCTCGCGAAGCAAACTCAAAGTCTCGAGGCACTCATCACTCGCGAAGCAGCGGAGAGGAAGTCTCAAGGTCCAAAAGGTTTGCTTCCGCATGTATTCAAGCTCTTGGGAGAGACCGAGCAGTTAGTTAGACGGTTCGGTCGTAGCGCTTCGGGTCTCGAAGACTCTCAGTCTCGATGCGCTCGGAGAGGGAGTTAACTCGTTTACGGTTCAAGGACTCGTTGCTTTGGTAGGCTTGGATGCGCTAGGGCAACCGCTACCTGGTTTTGCTTTAAACGAGTTCTACATAGCTTGTATCTGTTGTCTAAAGAGAGAGAAAAACGGTATTGAACGCGATGCTCGAATAGTTGGCGAAGGAGAGGAATCTACTGTAGACTGTGTGGGAACTTTGATCACTGTAATGTGGTTCAGCTAGTTCAAGCAAACGTCGGAGAGAGATACACCTCAGCTTTCAGTGCGACTTGTTTGTGGGGACATCCTGCATGGCATCTGATTTTCAGATGCTGAGTGACGACAGCTTGCGCATTTCTCTCCCCTATGAAGCCATTCTGTACTGTACGTCTGATGTTCGCACGAACGTTGGCTCTCTTGGACGCCACAGTAAGGGTCCACCTCCCGCTTCAAGGTGGAAAGCAACCCGCACCTTTGTAGTTGCTTGGAGAAACTGTTGCTAATTACTTGATCCACTCCTCCGACAATCATAATCTCGCCTACTCGAGCCATGGGGAGTCAGTGCCCAACCTGTAAAATCAGGCACGGGAATTTCGAATCTGGACACACGCCGTTGAATTGATCAGAAACTTCCATAGTTCAGCTTGAGGAGGTCGTTTTGGAGTTCAATCGGTGGGCGTGAGCTCCAAAAGAGAGGCGTTTGCAGTTTTGCAGGAGTCTGTTCGGCGCGTCCAACGCTGTCAGTTTGTTCAAGTAAACAGGATGAATCATACATCCCAAACAATAATTGTTTCGATTCATCAGCCTAACAATTACGACATTAACAACATTTGATGTTTTTCTCCCAAAACACGAGGTTTATGATTGCAACAGTGTAAAGGATGCAAGTGACCACCGGACATTTGGATCAAACCACATTGGCTCGGAAAACAATAGGAAAAGGAGGTGGGAGAAAGGGTGATGGGCGAGTGAGCTGTTCCCCTTTCTGTTTCATCCTACGCTATCCGATATATCGTACAAGACTATCGTAAACTTCCATACTAAAGTCAAGATGTTTGGCCACGAGCGCTTTATCCGATATATCGCGGTAGGCAATCCGCCAACTTTCAGCGAAAACAAGCAGACGAAGAAGAGCAAAAGAAAGAATCGAAGCGCGAGAATATCATCATTCGTGCGTCATTCGTCATTCGGCCATTCCCTTCCTTTCTCAGTGGCCACGACGAGCTCAGGCCACAACACGCACAAGCAGAGCATGCGGTCCAAGCTGCAGGAGCTGCCCGTGGACGCGCTGCCGGCGATCGCGCGCTGCCTCACGGGCGCCGACCTCTTCGACCTCGCGCGCGTCAACCGCTGGAGCTGGCGCCACTTCTCGCAGGACGTCTACTGGCGCGACCGCCTCACGCCCGAGGACGCGGTCGCCAATGAGCGCGGGCGAGAGCGAGAACGAGAGCGAACCGTCCCCGCGCTGCGGCTGTACATGCGCGCGTTCTCGTACAAGTTCCGCGGCCTGCCGACGCGCGTGAAGGGCCGCCAGCGCCGCCGCTCGAGCGCGCAGGTGACAGTGTTCGACGACAAGATCGCGCGCAAACCCCCGCCGTTCACGTTCGACGTGTGGTTCTGCTTGCTCGACAGTGGTGGCGGGGGTAGTAGCAACAACAAGCACGAAGTGTTCATCGGCGGCATTCTGCTCGGCGCGCAGTGCATCTGGCAGGGCGACCACACGTGGTCCGGCGACCACCAGCAGTTTGCGTTCGTGAGCTCGGACCTGAAGCTCTACTGCTCCGTGGTGAACCAGAAGCCCGAGATCGCGTCCAACCTGGAGCTCAACCGCTGGTACCACCTCGCGCTGACCTACGGCAAGATGACGCAGCGCGTGTACCTGGACGGCCAGCTCGTGAGCAACATGATGGGCGACCTGCAGCGCCGCTGGTGGTTCATGAACCACTACCAGGTCGGCACCGGGTGGATCACCGCGGGCGACCAGAATATGCCGCGACCAAACTACTCGGGGTGGTACCCGTTCAACGGACTGATCGACAACTTTCGCTGGTGGAAGCGCGTGCTGTCGGAGAAAGAGATCGTCGACCTCGCCACGGGCAGCGCCGCCAGGACGTTGCAGCGCGAGGCGCTCTACTCGCTCAAGCGAGACCTGATCTACTGCGCGCCAAAGCACACGAGCCAAGTGGGCTGCTCGCGACCGAAGGAGAAAGTCGCGGATCTGTTGAGCCGCAGCGAGTACTCGCCTCGGAGCGGTGGGAAACGCCGCCTGTCGCTGACGTCCCGTCATCCAGGTCGCTTCCGCCACTCGGTCAAGCGCATGATGAACTCGATACGATGCCGGACGTTGTGATGAACTGCGTGGGATTTTGAAAGTTGGTTGCTGAGAGCGTTTGTTGGACTTTGCTGCACTTCCTCCTGGTCTAGCTTGACGTATACCTTATCTGCATGTGGAAGATGAAGATATTACTTTGGGCTTGTTGTGAATACATGGGCATATATCGTGGTAGCAAGAATCACTGGAGGCTCCTGAGTTGAGTTGCAAATGATTAAGCTAAGCCAACTTGATGCATTCCCAGCACTTCATCTATTCAGGTCTGCTGGCCTCGCGTTCCCCTGCGGCTCAGTGTAGCCACTTCAGGAATGAATTCCATCCAGGATATCTTCACAGATGGTGAAAACGCAAAGCGAAATGATCTAGGAAGCCAACCGAATGCCCATCACTCTTCTACTTCTAAAACTTGAAGCATCGCGACAGCCAACCATTTTGCATCCAGATTCGTTTCTACTCATATTTCCATGGAAGATGTCGACTGCTTTTGAAGATCCCGCACTGTGTGTCATTTCGCTATTTACTCGCCTTTGAACACAAGCAAACACAAACAACCGCCAACAATCCACAGGACTCCACACGATGGACTTTGCCAGCATTCCCAACGACATCTGGGAGAACGTCGCAAACTGCCTCACGGGCGTCGATCTGCTCGCGCTCGTGCTCGTGAATCGATGGACGCGAGAATTCTTTTCCCAGGACCAGTTTTGGGACTGGCGGCTGTCCTTCGAAGAGAGAAAACGAGCGGCTGAGGCTCAAAGTAACATTGTCAGTAATGCTGATGGAGTGGAAGAAGAAGCGCCATCGAGACTGTCAGCTCACCAGGTGTATGTGCGCGCGTTCTCGCTCAAGTTCCAGGGTGTTCGCAAGAACCAACTGCCCACGCGTGGCTCGTGCGCTCAAGTGACCTCGTTCTTTGACGCCTTCGCTGGACGCAAAGAACTCTCGTTTGACGTATGGTTCTGTCTACTGGGTGACCACGATGGCAACACCGATAGCGACAACGACATGTACCACGGCGGCATTCTCTTCGGCGGGCAGTCGCCTTCGTACTCGTCGCATTATTGGGTGTATTGGGATGGCTCGCATCAGCAGTTCGCGGTCGTGAGCTCAGATTTGAAGCTCTACTGCTCGGTGGTGGACGAGAAGCCCGAGATCACCGCCGAGTTGGAGCTCCATCGTTGGTACCACCTCGCGCTCGCGTACGGCAACCGGACTCAAAAGGTGTACCTGAACGGACAACTGCTGAGTGTGTTGGAGGGCGACTTGCACCGCGAATGGTGGGCGTTCCGCTATGCCCAGATCGGCACTGGCTGCGTCGTCGACAGCGCATTGAATTTCCCAGAGCCAGGAATGACCGTGTGGTACCCGTTCAACGGTCTGATTGACGACTTTCGCGTATGGAAGAGTGAGCTCTCAGGTGACGAAGTTCAGGCGCTGGCACATGGGGACGCTGCGTTACCGCAACAGGGGTCGCTCTACTATTCGCTGAAGCGAGATCTGATCGCCTCGCCTCCGAAAAACACGACTCTCGTGGGCTGCTCACGACCGAGAGAGAAAGTTGTCATCCCTTCAAGCTGCTGCGAATTGCACACTTCAAACGCGACAACCAGTGCTGCTGAGTGAAGGAAGTAGTCAACATTGATGTGATAAGAGAAAACTCTTTGACCGTAATCTCTGCTATTTAGTTGTAGTGTTCTTCACAAAGTGCTACAGGCTGTAGCCTACAGCCATTGTCGAGTGAAACTGAGTGAAGTCGAGCGCACAATCACAGAAGAAACTCCCCGGTGAACAATCCGTCAGCAGCATTCTTTCGTCGCCAGTACGCCGCGTCCACTGCATGCTCAGCCGTCAGGGGAGCGCCGCCGGCGCTGGCCTGCAGCAGCTCATCGTTCAGAAGTTCTTCGTCTAGAATGAATCGCTCGGGACGGCATCGGACGTGGCGGTACAAGTAGTCGTAGACGTGGCGGTGACTGCACGCCGACACTGTCGAGGGCGTGAACCCGTAGGAAGTCCTGCTCAGCACATCCGCATTCTGCTTCGCCACCAAATACTCAACCACGTCCAGGTTTCCCCATGCCACCGCAAAGAAGAGCGCCGTCTCGTTCTGGTTGCTCACGCCTTCGATGTCTGCTCCTTTCTCGCACAGATATCGGACCAAGTGCAGATTCCCACAGCCAGCAGCGACGAGCAGCGGCGTCAGTGTGAGGTCCTCGTCGTCGATCGTGAGCGTGTACGGCGCATTCACGTCGGCGCCATTGTTCACAAGCAGGACCGCAGTGTCGGCGCTGTTGAACACTATCGCTTGACAGAGCAGATTCGATCGCTGTTCTTGGTCGTCTCTTGCATGGGCGTTGTGCGCTAGAAGTACACGCGCAACGTCCGTGTGTCCGTGGATCACGGCCTCGTTCAGCGCTGTCAAGTCGAACGTCACCGCATTCAGATCCGCGTCGCCCATCTCCGCCAAGTACTCGACAACGTCGGCGTTCCCTTTCCTCGCCGCCGCACACAGCGCACTCACGCCGTCGTAGCGTCGCCAGAGAACGTCCGCGCCATTCTCACACAGGAACTGCACAATGTCAAAGCGGCCGGCTTCTGCAGCACAGAAGAGCGCCGACTGCCCACCGCCGTTGTTCTGGAAGTTGATCGTCGCACCTTTCGCAACCAGCAGGCGCACGACATCGAGGTGTCCCTCGCGCGCCGCAAGCGTCAGCGGCGTCTCGTCGTAGCGGTTTTCAATGTCGAGGTCGACATCTGAAGCCAATTCTTCCAGCAAGAAGCGCACAATGTCGACGTGACCAAACGTAGCAGCAAGATGCAGCGGGGTACACCGTTCTCGTCGACTCGGTGCCTTAAAGCTGGCAACACTGCCACTCACTTGCTGAACCACCTTGAGCAGGTCGAGCCGGCCGGAGATTGTCATCTTGTGGATCGCCGCATACTCGGATACACCGGCTGGTCGACTGACATCCGCGCCGAGTTCCAGAAGCACCTGGGTCGCATCCGTCATGTAGGTATCCTGCATCGCGCAGAGCAACGGCGTATCTCCATACGTATTCACTGCATTCACGTCCGCTCCTCCACTTGATGCAAAGAGCGTGATGATCTCCACGCTTTGCAGCTTGGCCGCGATCCCAAGACACTCGTTCACTTCTGCGCGTCTGAACACGCCCAACGCCAGAAAATACCGGAGCATATCCATATTCTCCGTTTGGGTCGCGCTTTCGAAGATACACAATCTCAGATAGTAGTCGTTCGCGAGATCTGCGAGTCGGTTGGCAACAAAACACTTGAGGGTCCGCAATTTCCCGCCTCTCACTGCCACGAGCCACGCGCTTTCCATCGGATTCTCCTTCGACGTCGCGCTCACGCCTTGTGCGATCAGATACTCTACGATCCGGAGATCTCCACAATGTACCGCGTCCACCAGAGGCTGGCGCCCGTCCTGGACATTCGCGATGGCAGCCCCACCTTTCTCGACCAGCCATTTGACCACTTCAAACTGTCCGTATCGACACGCAGTAGCCAGTGGTGACGAACGCGCAAGCGGATCGTAGACGCCATACAATAGCGACTCATGTGCGACCATGTACTTGACGATCTCCAGCTGACCGTGTTGACACGCGAGATGAAATGGGAGTTTCCCATCTTCTCCTCGAAGCGCTTCTGTTATTTGCAAATCGTGGTTGACGAGCAACCGGAGCGTGTCCAGGTCGCCTTGTACAATACACGCCTCAAGGAGCGTGGCAGTCGGGCTGGAGTCTCCATCGACAGCGTTGTGACCGAGGTGGTACTTGTACACCGCGGCCGCGACGACGGGGTCGGTGGTCTGGTACGCCGCCAGCTCTTTCGACACTCTGCGCTGGATCTCCTCGCGTGTGGCTGCTGTTGACGAAGCAGTGGTAGCAGCAGCGTGTGCAGCAGCAGCCAGTGCGTAGGCCTCGGCAGTGGCCACTGAGGACGCTGCGTGGTCTTTTTCATGCACGCGATGCCGCTTCCCTGCACGAGCGTGGCCGTCGACATCGCCGCCGTCCTCACGTGCTTCTTCTTCTTCGCTTCTGCTTCGTGTCATTTCTACCATCAAGCAATCATAGACTCGCCATTTCAATTGGAATCTCAGAGAACAAAGTTTTTTTTTGTACCTCCATCAATGGTGTGGTCCACACATATTGTTTGTTTTGTGTTGAAAAGTGTTTGTTCTGATTTATTTGATGGAGACAACTCGTGAAGGCTCGGAACGAATACAGAGGCTTGACGACGGTCGGGCTTGCGATGCGAGAGCATGCCGACGCTCGACGAGCTGCCGGGCGACGCACGGCCCACGATCGTGAGCTGCCTGACTGGCGTCTCCCTCTTCGACCTCGCGCGCGTCAACCGGTGGACCTGGCGGTGCTTCTCGCAGGACGTCTACTGGCGCCACTGACTCACTCTCAACGATGCTGCTTCTGGCAGCATTAGTACCAGCCGGTGGAACGGAAGAGCACAATGGAACTGGCGCCGCTGGCTCCACCTCGAGAGCTCCAAGAACGGCAGTCAGGAGTCACACACTATGACGCCACTCCAGCAGTACACGCGTGCGTTCTCAATCCAGTCCCCAGGGACCTCTACTGACAGCAGCGCTCTTGACGATCCGCCGCATGCCTCGTATGTCGAGATGTTGCCGAAGTTTGGCAGCTGTGTGCGGCGGGAAACAGAGTTTTCATTTGATGTGTGGTTTTGGCTGCTGGATGGCGGCGACAGCGATGCGATTTACGAAGGCGGCGTGATCCTCGGCGCGCAGTCGTGTCCACAGAGAAGCACCATCTGACCGGACAGCAGCCAAATATATGCAATGGTGAGCTCCGACAGAACGCTCTACTGCTCGGTTCTCGACGAGATGCTCGCCATCGCTTTCAACCTGAAGCTCCATCGCTGGTACCACCTCGCGCTGACGTACTCCCATCAGATCCAGATCGCGTACAGTACTTGGATGGACAACTCAAGAGCACTCTGGAAGGAAGAAGCGTGCAGTTCCGGAGGCGAGATATGAATTACGTCCAAGTGGAGACTGGGTACGTCGCAGCTGGCGGAGACTGGAGTCTGCCAACTCCAAGTTTCAGCGGGTGGTACCCATCCAACGGCTTGATCGACAGCTTCCGGATGTTGCCGCGGAGCTCTCAGCTGATGAAGTTCGGAAGCTAGCATGTGACAGTGGCACTGCTATCGCTGCACAAGAGAGACCAGTGCATTCGCTGAAAAGACGCTTGGGTGCTTCTTTCGGGGCTCATTACCCAGTTCGAGTGCGTTGTTCGCGACCAAGAGAGAAGTTCCTCGTAGTGGTTTGCTGAAGTCCGGAGCTGCCTGTTCCGAGCTGGAACTGGCTAAGGATCTGTCATCCCCAAACAAAATACTCGATGTGAAGCAGCTCAGCACTCTTGTGTCGTTAAAGTAGTCAACCACAAAGACTGTGAGTCACAGTCAAATGAAGGCACATGGCCATTAGCCTTCCTTCATTCTTCTCTCGTGTTGCTGGATGTGGTCGACATGATAGGACACGATCGTTGGACGATTGATTACAAACAGGTTGTGAACATAATATATGTACGCTGTATGGGTTGCTCTGTATCACACCACGTTGGCAACCGTCATCTGCGCACACGCGAAGGCACTTCGCTACCGTGTGCAACAGCACCTTCCCCGTCCATACACATAAATCGCTCTCAACCGACGACAACGGCGCAATCACACGAGGGTGTCCTTCCATCAAGCCTGTGTTGCATGTAGCTTTTCGAGCCACTGTGAGCGTATCCATCATTTTTGGCAACCACGTGTTTCGGAGATGTCTCATCAGGTGTGCGTACACACAATGATGGTCGTGAGATGCACATGAGTGTTGGTGCACCTATCAGCGATGCAACTCAGGACAGTGGAATGAGCACGACTACCTGACTCAGCTCACAATCCATTTTGCGTCCTACACCACAAGCAGAATCGAATTGAACTCAAGCCGGCCAGTCAAGAAGACCAATCAAGCAATCAACGAGGCCGACAATGTCCCACACCCAAGCTGCCAGCATCAACGCTCCGGCTGAAGCACCTCGCGCGCCGCTGCCTCCGTTCTCGAGGGACACGGCGCTGGTGAAGGTGCGCGCTGCCGAGGACGCGTGGAACTCACGCGACGCCCAGAAGGTCGCGCTGGCGTACTCCCGCGACAGCGCGTGGCGCAATCGCTCCGAGTTCCTCAACGGCCGCGAGCAGATCGAGGAGTTCTTGACGCGCAAGTGGGCGAACGAGCGCGAGTACCGCCTCATCAAGGAGCTCTTCGCGTTCGAAGGCAACCGCATCGCCGTGCGCTTTGCGTACGAGTACCTGAACGTGAGCGAGAACCAGTGGTACCGAGCGTACGGGAACGAGAACTGGGAGTTCGACGCGAACGGGTACATGGCGAAGCGCTTCGCGTCGATCAACGACGTCGCGATCCAGGAGCACGAGCGCAAATTCCATTGGCCGCAGGGACGACGCCCCGACGACCACGCGAGCTTGAGCGACCTCGGGTTGTGATACAGCACAAAGCTGATGTCTGGACTCCAGTACACCAGATCTCAAAGCAGTACGAAAGTTATCCTGACGTTCGGAGTAATCACAATGAAAATCTCAACTGGATCGAATTGGTGCCCGTAAACTATTAGTTTACTCTCAGTTTGTAACTTGTTTTCACAATGCCTGAAGAGGAAATGAGTCATTATGTAGTAGTGACTCATAAAACAAGTGCCTGATTGTCGAGCCGCGGTATTGTGAATGCTTTGGTTTGGGGTTCCAGCAGTTGGCGGCTTCTCCCATTGTCCATTCCGCCGCCCCAACCACCAGTGCCTCAGGCACACAGAGCCACCAGGAACACGCCCCCTAACTGAACTGTCTGCCCGCAAGCACACACACTCACACCCTGAAGATGGACTTTGCAGGCATCCCGAACGACGTGTGGGAAAACACCACAGCCTGTCTCACTGGCGCAGACGTGTTTCAGCTCGCGCTCGTGGACCAGTGGACCTGGAGCTACTTCTCGCAAGACCAGCTATGGACCTGGCGTCTGACGCGCGACGAAACAAATATCAGTACTCGGAGCCAGGTTCCCGCTGCCACCATCAGCAGCAGATGCCGCAGTGGAGAAGATGAAGAAGCTGACGAAGACAAGGACAAACGAAGGTTTTCCGCGCTCCGAGAGTACCTCGTACGGATCGTCGCAGTGGACACCCTACCACCAGCAGTGCATCGTCGTGGGCTCGGACCTGACGCTCTACTGCTCAGCTGTGAACCAGAAGCCCAAGGTCGCCGCCAACCTGGTCTTCAACCGCTGGTACCACCTCGCGCTCACCTACGGCAATCGGACGCAGAGAGTGTACTTGGACGGAGAGCTGGCCAGCTGCTTACGAGGGAAGCTGCATCGTGAATGGCGGCACTTGATCTTTGCGCAAGTCGGCACGGGGGTGAACTTCTCTTCCCCAGAAAGTAGCGGGTGGTACCCGTTCAGCGGATTGATCGACGACTTTCGCCTCTGGAAGAAAGAGCTCTCGACTGAAGACGTTCAAGCGCTGGCACATGGAAACGCTGGACCGATGGAGTAGCCGATGAGTTCACTCGGCCTCCGGTCGCTCCTTCTCGCCCTGGAAAGCGACGCAGATGAACGGAAGAGGAGACCGAAACAAGAGCGGGTTAGTTAGCCTACAGAAGTGGCGATAGAACGAGGCGACAGAATTCAACAGGGTTACCGCAAGTTCGCGAGGAAACGCCAAGCCATGATTCAGTTTCGTGGGCTACCGTTCGGAGGGGCTGTGTGTTCTCATCTTCTGCAATCCACCACCACAGGATTCCAACAACTGGTGGTTGATACGGACTGCGCTAAAAACTTTGTTTGTAGCATTGTCAGATTTGATTTCAACCAATCATTTTATCCACCTAAATCACATTTCAGCCAATGATTTCGCTACCGTACTTGGAGGGAAGAATCCATTTGGAAGTGATTTGGAGTGTGGTCCAAATCATTTCCAATACGATCCCCTCAACAAACCAGTCTGTACCCACTCACTCCCTCATGGCCCACGAGAGAGCAGGTGGCTGTTCTTCAGAGATGACAGCAGAAGCTCACTTTGCCACTTTCTTCCCCCTGAGCTCAAGTCTTCCTCAAGGCTCTTCGATAGTGGTGCAGATCATGACAGGACCCCAAGATAGCGACCACGACGCGAGCGAGACCGCCTTCCAGCGTTCAAATGCGAGCGCTCTTCACGCAGACGACGAGCCGTATGCGCTGCACCGTGCGGCGGAGGCTGGAGATGTGGACGCAGCGAAGCTGCTGCTGGAAAACGGCTGTTCAGTGGATGAGCGAGACGACCGAGGCCGCACGCCACTGCTGGCTGCAGCGCAGGGCGGCAATTTGGACGTGGCGGTGGAGCTGATTCAAAGAGGAGCCGACGTAAATGCCAAGGACACAGTCGAGCGAGCCGTGCTGTCCTACGCGGCGTCCAATAATTGCGTCAACCTCGTCGCCGAGCTGATTCGACGCGGCGCCGCAGTGGATGCTCAGGACAAGTACGAGATGACGGCGCTGATGCTGGCTGCAAACAGCAGGTTCACGGATGTGGCGCTGGAGCTTCTCCGGAATGGTACTGCCGTGGACCTCGAGGACGAAGAAGGGCGGACGGCGTTGTCGTTCGCAGCGACGGGGAACGCTTTGGCGATCGCCGTTGCGCTGATTGAAAATGGCGCGAAGGTCGATGCCGTCGCGAGTAGTGGGAGGACGCCACTGCTCGACGCCTCGCTCTACGAGCACCTCGAGATCGTCGTCGAGCTGCTCCGACACAATGCTTCAGTGGACATCAAGGATGCTAATGGAAGAAGCGCGCTGTCGCTTGCTGCAGCGAGCGGTAACGTTCAAGTCGCTGCGGCACTGATCGAGAGTGGCGCTGTGGTCGATGGCAGGGACAATAAAGGAAGAACGCCGCTATCGCATGCAGCCAAGAACGGCTACGCGGAACTCGTCACAGAGTTCCTTCACAGCTACGGAGCTGAAGTGGATGCCGGAGACGAAAAAGGGGTGACGGCGCTCATGCGTGCAGCCGCGAGCGGGCACGTACAAATCACCGAGGAGCTGCTTCAAAATGGTGCTGCAGTGAATGCCAGGAGTGAAATGGGACGAGCTGCTCTATCGTATGCAGCGGAGAAGGGCCGCGTGGAGGTTATCACGAGCCTCATCAAACGTGGCGCCGTTATTGGAGAGTACGACAGCGATGGAAGATCAGCATTGGCGTACGCAGCAGCAAATGGACATGGGCACGTGGTGGCGGAACTGCTTCATCACGGAGCATTTGACGCGAGCAGCTCTTCAACCGACCAAGTTGCACTCTTCGTAGCCGCGGCGCTCGGCGACCATGGCCAAGCAGCGCAGCTAATTGCGAAAGGTGGATCTGTTGATGCTATGACCAAGGATGGACGAACGCCGTTGTTCTACGCCGCAGAATGCGATCAGCTGGAAATGGTGGAGACCCTGATCGAGAATGGAGCGACTGTCCGAGCTACGGCACGTGCATCAGAGGCTCATCGAGAATGCGAAACACCGCTGACTCTTGCTGGTCGCGCTGGCCACATGAAGGTGTTTCAAGCACTGGTCGAACGTGGAGCATCCGTCAACGTCCGAAGTGGTGTCGACGGAGAGACTCCGTTGATCTCTGCGGCGCGATGGGATTTCCTCGCGGGTGTGCAGCTGCTGATCGCGCATGGCGGCTGTCTTCGCGAGGAGGACGTGACAGAAGATGAAATCCCGCTGATCCTCGGGTCACTGGAGACCGTGCGGCGACAGCTGTGTGGCGCCACGTTCGAGTTTGAAGCGATGTGCTCGCGCGTCTTGGAGCGAATGGGCGGTATCTGCTCGCAGCTGCAACGATCCGACCCAGAGGAGAATCACGAAGTCCAAGCGGGTAACCTCGTGTCGTTTGCCAGCATCATCTTCCGCTTTTGCCGATTGCTGCTCGAGATCGGAAAGCGAAAGAGCCCTCTCTTGCGATTCATCGGCAGTCGTGCGCTCGCCGACCGAGTGCGCGATTTCCACGAAGAGCTCGATCACTTTGTGGTGATGGCGCGTTTGGCGAGCAATGGCGAGGGCTGGAAAGTTCAATTGGGAGAAGGCCAGTCATCGCTTCATGGCCAGTTTCAATCACTGCTCAGCTCGGACCAAGTACTTGTGGAACGGGTTACAAGCGGTGCCCAGAAACTCGAGCTCGCTTTGTTGCTCCAGTACGAACTCAAGGCACGCGGCGGAGAACGAAACCCACAGGTCCACGAAGGGATCAAGAACATTTTGGAGCGGTTCGTTCGCCTATGCGAAATTGACGCGCCTAGTGCACCGGACTGGTTCCTATCCCGCGACGATCTGGAGTTTCATCGTTGGAACATCGTAAGCGAAGCAAATGGCACCAAGTACGACGGCAAATGGAAGCAAACCCGCGTGACGATTGAAACCAGCGCGTTTGAAGAGGAAACCTTTGACACGGACGCTGCGCAATGGCACCAGCTCAATCACCCGCACATCGTCAAGTTCTTCGGCGCATGTACCATCGGAGAACCAAAGGTGATCGTGCGCGAGACCGTGCCAGGAGGCAGACCACTGCACGAGTTCCTGAGTGAAGACGAGAACCGCGGGTCGATGTGGAAGTGTCTCTATGAGGCAGCCCTTGGGCTCCAACACCTTCACAAGCGCAACGTGGTGCACAAGGGTATTCGTGGTGAGAACATCATCGTCGGCTCGGACTCGACCACAAAGCTGAGTGGGGTAGGCGAATCCCCTTACAAGCACTACTTTGACAAGCGCAGCGGGTTGCATTGGCTGTCACCGGAGTGTGTGCGGAGCCTGTCGTCTGTCTCGGCCGCGGCGGATATCTACGCGTTTGGGATGTGCATCTGGGAAGCTGTGACGCGAGAGCTGCCGTGGAAGCATGCTGATACACCGGTCATCAGCGAGAAAGTGAGCAAGGGCGAGCTTCCCGAACGTCCGGTGAGTATGGACGACGCCGTGTGGAACCTGATCACCAAGATGTGCGCATTTGACCCCAGCGAGCGCGTGAGCGCCGAGTTTGTGGTGAACCGCCTGAAACAATTCCTCCTTGAAAGCGAGCAGATCCAGGACGGTGGTGTGCTGAGAGAACAGGCTACGTCGTCCAGCAGTGCGAATGAGGTATGCAAGGTGCTTTGTGGGGGCTTGCAGAGCCACGCCGCCAATTCTATTGCTAACCTTATCGCCTTTGTATAATGTGTGTCACATGTGAGCAGGTCAAGCCTCGCTCTGTGGACGAGCACGTGTTCGCTGAGCTCGAAGGCGCTACCATTCCTAGCACTCTCGAGACTATATTGATGAAGGCAGAGAGACTTCAAGACAGTCAATGGATGGCGACGATCGCGTACCCAGCGCTCGAGTACGTCTTTGCTCTCCTGCGAGAGCAGCACAAGTCCCCGACCGATATTGAAGTTGTCAAGTTCTGCGGGACGCTGTCCAGATTTCAGCGATACTTGCGCACGGCAGTGTCGGAGAAGTCTGTGTTGGCGCTGGTGCGGAGCCGTCAAGTAGCGGAGTCGCATCACTTGATCTACTCGGAGCTGGATCGTTTGCTGGATTTGCTGGATGTCCCGCAGGCGGATCCGGTTCGTATGTGGAGATGTGATGCAACAGTCGAGCTTGCCCGAGGACCTGGCGTTGCGGATGAGACTGCTACCGCCGACAACAAGTTTCCTCCAAAGGAAAACGAAAGCTCGAATGCAGTCTCATTGAAGCACATTGACCCGCTGTCTCCGAGCCACGTCCTCTGGACCCCAGCAGGTCTTGCGGCGGCATTGCCAGCGCTTCCGTCCTGGTACCTGTCGCTTCAGGATCTGGTGTTCAGCGAGTCGGATGCAATCGGCCAAGGTGCGTTTGGAACGGTGTACCGAGGCTCCTGGCTGGACACGCCCGTCGTGATCAAGTTTATGGGGTACGACGAGGACTTTGGCACGATCTCAACGGAGCTGCTGCTGCACGAAGTGCGCGTGTGGCACCGGCTAAGCCACCCGCATGTGCTGAAGCTGTACGGAGCGTGCCATGTCGACAAACGCTATTTCGTGTGTGAATTCGCCTCGAACGGCGACTTGACAAAGTACTTGGCCAAGCCCGGCAACGAGCGCTTGACGTGGCAGATGATGTATGAGGCCGCGCTCGGGCTCCAGTACCTCCATGGTCTGGGTATCGCCCACAACGATCTCAAGTGCGACAACATCATGGTAGGCATGGACGGCAGGGCGAAGTTGATCGACTTTGGACTGAGCTGCCTGCTGGACGAGGCGGAGATCCAGATCGAGGTGAAGAAGATGGGGGCTGTGCACTGGAAGTCGCCAGAGTACTTGGCTGGTGGCCGACCGTCGCGCGCCTCGGATGTCTACTCGTTTGCGATGTGCATCATCGAAGTTGTCAGTGGGGATATCCCGTGGGGCAAGAGCATTCTGCCTCCTATGGTTCGCTACAAGGTGAAGAAAGGCGGCATCCCGCCGCTGCCAGAGTCGATGAACGAGAAGCAGCGCAACCTGATCCAGCTGATGACCAAGCAGGACCCAGAAGAGCGCGTGCGGATGGCGTTCGTGGTGGACAAGCTGAGCGAAATCGCGCAGGACGCGATGGCGCCGTGAATCTACAGGTGTGGAAAGGTGAGCCTTTATGTAGTTAGGTACGCGCTATCTCTTTGTGGGCGTACTTAACTAAATGCATTATCTTGATCCACTCACTCATCCCAGGAAAATGCGATATAAATTACGATGATTTGACTATACGCTGCAGAAAAAACACTGAAATGAAGCCATCTTATTGGCCGAAACCCGGCAAACAAATGGGAGAAAGTGGATGCGCTCGAATTGAGTTCAACCTAGGTACAGTACTCTCTATCCGTATGGCTGAAAATACCGTCTATACACTGTCAATAGACAGCAACACTCCACCAACCAGGAGAATACAGACTCCGCATGATACATTCTAACCATTAGATAACTGCCATTAGGGAGACTTAGTCTTGGTCCATTTCTCCAGTGTGCACGCACCACCTTTTTGTCACTTCTGTTGCAGACTTGCAGTGCGGTGCCACTCCCACTGCTGCTCCCTTCAAGTGAGCCCCAGAGTAATCCGCGCGCGTCCACAATCAAACTAAACAAACAAAGCAAAGCGGTAAGAAGCACGAGCCTGTCGACCAGAACGCCGGCATTGTCCAAGAAGAGCCCCAGAGCGCACACGAGCACACATGACAACAACGACAACGCCATCAGCAGCAGACCGCCACGCGGTCTCGCTCGACGACCTCCCGCTGGACGCGCTGGCGATCGTCTCCAGTTTCCTGCTGGACGTGGAGCTCTTCCGCCTCTCGCACGTCACGTCCTTCACGCTCCGCTCTCTCTCCAGTGACGCGCTCTGGTGCCAACGGGGACAACATGGGGAGTCAAACTCATGCTCGAAGGAAGAAACAGAACCACGAGGACCTCGCTGGTTCGCCCCCATGCGCGACCCAAAGCGCAGAGTGAGTCTCAAGGAAGACGTGATCCGCCACCGCTCGCTACTTTTTCTGGGCAACCGCCTGGACGACGACGCCGGTCAGGAGGAGGCAATCAGCCGAGTACCCAGCGAGCACCACGCGTTCGCATTCAGCAACGCCGCGTTCCAGCGACCGAAGAGTATCGAGAAGACCAAGCAACAACAACAGCAACAGTACCAACGCAGCCAACGCTACAGCCATCGCCCTCATCGTCATCAGCGTCAACGCCGCAACTCTCAGAGCAGCTGCTGGAGCAGCACGTTCTCCTTCGAGCTCTGGTTCGCAGTCGATTCTGCAGCCACAGATACAGACAAATGCGGACACCAGTTGACAAGACAACCCGGTGGCGTGCTCTTTGGCGCGCAGAGCAAGCCGTTCAACACGCCCGCGACGTCGTTCTTCTACCAGCAGTTCGTGCTGGTCGATCCAAGTCTCAAGCTCTTTTGCTCGGTGCGCAAGAGCGAGGACAAGCCGCCGCTCGCCAGACTGCAGGCAGATCGATGGTACCACCTGGTGCTCGTGAACGACACTGAGCGAGAGATCGTGTACCTGGATGGCAACGTCGTGAGTGTCATCGAGGGCCAGCTCTCGGCGTTCTTCTGGTCCCAGTTCGCCCATTGCCAGATCGGCACGGGGCTCGTGCGCTATCGGTGGGGGAATAACTACAGCAACATCAATATCAGAAATACAGTAGTCCGCGAGGCTCGAAGTCGCATCGGCTGGTACAATTTCCACGGCGTGGTCGACACGTTCCGAGCCTACGACCACGCGCTGTCCAAGAGCAAAGTGCAAGAGCTCGCTCGGGGTGGTGATAATAAGGAACCAGGAGGACCTGGCGCCGCCTCTGAAGGAAACGAAGGGAACCCCGTGTTCTCGATGCGTCAGGAGCTCATGAAGCCGTCGCTGCTGAACTCTGGAGAGGCGAGAGCAACTGCAAAGTACTGCTTCGTGCGGTGCACGCGGCCCCAGGACGGCGAGTTCGAGAGGCTCTGAGGGGCGAGTGTTCTATTGTGTATGCCAAGTGTATCTGTGTAAGATTTGTGTGTAAGTGTGATGCATCTACGTTGGCTGGTGTGTCGTGAAATCCCTGGCTGGATGTCGATGTCGTTGAATTGAGCGAATCTGGTTCACCCCATTTCTTCAAAGTCAAATTGTGCTGTGAACACCCTTCCTCCCTCCCTCATTTTCCAAAACGCCACCCAACCAGCAAGTCAAGCCCACGCCGACCGCCACAGCAAACCCCAGCGCAGACACAGCCGTCAAAGCGACAGACTTTGCCAGTCTCCCCAACGACCTCTGGGAGAATATCACCAACTACCTCACTGGAGACGATGTGTTCCAGCTCGCGCTCGTGAACCGGTGGACCTGGGAGTACTTCTCGCAGGACCGGTTCTGGACCTGGCGACTGACTCTCGAAAAGGAACAACCACGTTTGGACCAAGTTGGTACTACTATTTCCATCAGCACACTCACTCACGCCGCTTCAGAAGTACATGCGCGCGTACTCGCTCAAGTTCGAAGGTCTGCCCCGGACACCCCATGGCTCACGCGGTTCGTGTGTGATCGTGCCCACCTTCCACAACGCCTTTCGAAGCCAGGAACGGCAAGATACTCCGAGCTTCTCGTTCGACATGTGGTTCTGTCTACTGGATGGTGATGGCGATACTTGCAAGGTTATCGAAAATCCAGGTGGTGACGGCGCGGAGATGTCCTACTACCCTGGCGGGGTTCTGCTTGGCGCGCAGTCGGTGTCGTATTTCAGCAACGGGTGGTGGGCGGATTACCACCAGCAGTTTGTGGTGGTGAGCTCCGACTTGAAGCTCTACTGCTCGGTCGCCAACAAGAAGCCCGAACTCGCGTCCGACCTGGAGTATAACCGCTGGTATCACCTCGCGCTCATCTACGACGGTGACAGCCAGACCCAGAGAGTGTACTTGGATGGACAGGTGATCAACTGCCTTGAAGGACAGGAGCTGCATCGTGAATGGCGGTGGCTGTCGTATACTCAAGTCGGCACGGGATGCGTCACAGCGAAAACGATGAACTTCCCAAAGCCGCAGAGCTGCGGGTGGTACCCTTTCAACGGTTTGATCGACAATTTCCGCATGTGGGGTCGTGAGCTCTCGAGTGAGAATGTTCAAGGGCTGGTGCTGAGGAATACTGGAGTACTCCAACAGCCAGAGTCCCTGTGCTACTCTCTTAAGCGAGACGTGGCTCGCTCCAACTTTCAACAGACAACGCGAGTGCGCTGCACACGACCAAGCGAGCGATTTGTCGACCAAGTGTCTCGTGAAAGGGCTGCTACTGGCCAGTAGTAAGGAGCAACCAAGACTTCGCGTTTGAGTGCTCTACAAACCGGGTAACGAACTCACATCTCCACTGCGTCCAACATTGTTACGAAAAAATCACAATTTCAAATATATATTGGTCCAATTCAAAATCTGTCCTCCTCTCAGTTTTCCAGATTCATGCAAAACTAAACTTCAGTCGACTCCTAAACTGCAAGTACTTACTACACCGCAGCGTTGATGATCAGTGCGATAATGAGCACCACCAGCGCAAACCCGATCAGCTTGAGCACGCGGAACAAGTTGCGCGAGTACGGGTACTGCACGATGCGCAGCAGGCGCTCACCCTGCGCGTTGTACGGCGCGTACCGCGCACTCAGGTCCAGCAGCGAGTACTTGTAGATCACCGGTTTACGGTGCGAGAACGCTTCAAAGCCGTGGCGTCCGTGGTAGGCACCCATGCCCGAGTTGCCGACGCCCCCAAAAGGCACGTGTGGATTCGCGAGCTGCACCATGCAGTCGTTGATGACCATGCTGCCCGCGTTCGTGGCCTTGATCACGCGCTGCTTGTTGCTGCTCTTCGTGCTGAACAGGTACAGCGCGAGCGGCTTCTCGCCCTGTTTGATAAACTTGATCGGCACATTCAGATTGCCCGACTCGTAGTAGAACACGGGCAGCAGCGGGCCGAAGATCTCGTCCGACATGGTCGCGCTCTTGCGGAACCCGTCAAAGTCGGTGCGGAAGTTGAGGATCGTCGGGTGCACGTAGCGCTCGTCGTCGTCGCTCGAGCCGCCGAACGTGATGCGGTCGTGGTCCGCGGCTAGCAGTTTCTTCATGCGCTCGAACGCGCGCTGGTTCACGATGCGGCCGTAGCTCTCGGAGCGCTTGGGGTCCTGGCCGTAGAAAGTGAGCACCGTCTCTTCCAGCATTTGCACGAACCGGTCGCCGATCTTGGCGTCCACGAGCACGTAATCTGGACGCACACACGTCTGGCCCGAGTTGGAGAACGCACCCCACGCGATGCGGCGCGCAGCGAGCGCGAGGTCCGAGGTCTCGTCGACGATCACGGGGCTCTTGCCGCCCAGCTCGAGCACCACGGGCGTCAAGAACTCGGCGGCGGCTCGCGCGACGATCTTGCCGAGAAAGCACCCGCCCGTGGCGAAGATGAGGTCGTAGCGCTCGCGGAGCATCGCCTTGGTCTCCTCCACGCCGCCGTACACGTAGCGCACGTAGCGGTTGTCCATGTACTTGTCCAGGAGCGAGATGAACACCTGGTTCAGGTGCATCGTCGTGTCGTCACCGGGGAGACGCAGCAGCACGCAGTTGCCCGCGCTCAGCGCAGCCACCAGCGGGCAAAACAGCAAGTTCACCGGGTAGTTCCACGTGCTGATCACGCACACGACGCCGAGCGGTTCGCGGTGGATGTACGAGAACCCTGGCAGGTTGGCCATGTTGGTGAGCGCGAACTCGGGCTTGGCCCAGTCCTCCAGGTAGTCCAAGTGGTCCTGGATCTCGGCGTTCACGAGCGCGAGCTCGGCCACGTACGCCTCGGTCGGGTGCTTGTGCAGATCCTTCCACATGGCTTCTTTCATCGCGGACTCGCCCTCGGTCATCAGCGTCTTGAGCTGGCGCAGCAGCTGCTTGCGCACTTTCACGTCCTGGGTCGCGCCAGTGTCGAAGTTCTCGCGAAGGATGCGCACATTCGCGGCGATGTCCTGGCGGGACACGTCGGGGAGCTGCGCGCTGGAGACCGAGCCGTACATGATGCTCACGGATGTGTCTTGGGTACTTGGTCCGGAGCGCTCCTTCAGCGCCACGTACTTGCTCGCGCCGTCGGCGTCACTACCGTCGTTCTGCTGCTGCGGAGAGACTGGCAACTGCTGCTGCTGGGTGCCCACGCGAGTCATGCGCCTTGCTCTGTTGATTGGGTGGGTACTGGAAGCGAGTCTCGTTGGAAGCGAGTCCTGATGATCTCTTGGTGTATGTAGAATAATACGTTCAGTGCGAATGAACAGCTACCGTTCCGTCTTGTGACTGCTCAAGTTAGCGGAGACCTTGCTGGCGGTGGATGGATGGATGGCTCGAGAGAAATTGCGGAGTGAGCGAGCTGGGGCTGGGCTGACGACCGCAACAACAGGAGCCGCGTGATGCTGTTGCTTGCAGTTGAGTTGATAATGGACGGCCGCCGGCTTATTCGCTGACGTTCAGTGGCAAAGTCTCATGGTGTGTGTGTGATTCGGACACTTGGCAAAACCATCATCACCGAAATACAGTTGGGCGGCTGGTAAAGTTACGATACGAGACCTTCGGTCCATACAATTGCTGTTATTGAGGTGTTTGATGAAATGCAAAGTACACTTTAGCGAGGCGACTCAGTGCTGTTAGCGATCAAACGATCAGTCAACAGAAGAGAAGGGAGGGTAACGGTTTGATGTGCAGAGACCGTCCATTCGATACACTTTCTAAAGAGCAAAACCTGCTTTCAAGAAGATTTGTACGCTTTACTATTGTTAATAATTAGCTCTATGTTTGAATATGTTTTCTTCACCTGAAATTCGATTTAAAAATCGAATGGAGCGCAAATGAGACCCATTTAAACCAAAGTATCGTTAATGCCTAAGTACGAAAACGAAAGTAAGTCCACTATGCGATTCTCCGCGATCTCCTCTACACGAAGGTGCCTTCATTTACAAAAAAAACATCGTTTACAAAAAACATCGGGTAGAAAAAAGTTAGAGGCGTTTGAAAAACTTTCCTCGACAACGATTTTTTTTCAATTTTTTGTTAATGTCATGTGAAGGGTAAAATTACACGGGGAATCAATTACATTTATTTAAACAGTCAAATTCGCTCTGGAAGACCTCTAAAAATGAGTTCGAAAGTTCTGACCCAACGAAATGATCGCAACTACCAAATATTTGACAGCCACATTTTCGACAGGGCGTTAACTCGTCGGTGTTTTTAACAGATTGAACAATCATAACAGTTGCGTATTGGGTTCTAAAGTTCGTTAGCTGGATTGATAAGGCAATACTGCTTGAACAGTGAGCATCGGTTAAACGACTCAGACTCAGACAGCTTGTCTCTGTAAACCGAATACTGTGACCGTTTGCACACCCTCTTAAAGCCGGTGGCTGGGTAAACGACACAAAACCGATAGTTATGCTATTACATATCTATCAATAGTGTATGAGTATTTTATATCAATGCCATGAGTATTACATATCAATAGTCGAGCTCTCGCTATGGCTGTATTTGCCTCTGGTGTCTGTGGTGGTGGTGGCACGCGCTCCGGCTGGGGTGCTATCTCTCTCATCGCCGCCAATGATGTTAATATCGCCAGCGCCTGCCGTGCGTGGTGTCGCTCCGAAAAACGGGTTCTTTGCCATTTGAATGCGTCTCGTTTCAAGTGTGAGCCAATCAGAGACAGCCAGCTAAGATCCAAGTGGCACTTCACAATGAGCTCTTCGTCTCGGTTGACCTCACTCGTTTCCAGTCATTTCATTGCTGAACGTCTGCTTCAATGGACAGCGAAGGCTCTGCTCAGCACCAGCAACTGCGCGCCAGAAATGCCCAGCTCGAGGAGGAGCTGGAGCTGCTGCGCGGCGTGCTCGCGCTCGTGAAGGAGGATCTGCACGTCAAGAACGACCAGATCGACCATCTCTACCACACGTACGTGCATAGTGCATATGGGGGTTGGCTCTTGTTGTAGACTGCAACAGCAAACTTTGACTGCTCACTCTGTTCTGTTGACCATGGACTATGTGCTCTCTACCAGATTCCTTGCGTCGAAAGAGCACAAACGCCAGGAACAAGAACAGCGCGAGAACGCACTGAAGCAGCAGGTGGGAGAGCTCGAGACCCAGATCCGAGCAAAAGAGTTGTCGTTCCAGCGCCTGCACAACTCACTGCAATGTACGACCAAGCTGCTTCAGATCAGCAGGTGCAAAAAAACTCGTCTATAGCTCTGAGTATAGCTCGTCTGGATTCATGTTGTTGATGCTCACATTTTGGATCCATTTGCGCGTACTTTGATGGCTTAGGAACGCGAGCGCGAACCTGACCGACGAATCTCACCTTCACGAGCTGCCTGCGGTACTCGTGGTCAACGTGCTCAGCTACTTGGACACACGTTGTATTGTCCGTGCTGGATGCGGGCATCGAAATCTGTACGCTGTGGTCATGCAGACTTCGTTCTGGGAAGGAATGTACGCGCTTCGCTGGCGCAGATCCGATGAGAAGCAGGGCTTCCACAGAGTGCGCGTGTTTGCTGCAAAGTACCTGAAAGACACTGTCACCACCGAACAGCCAAAGACTGAAGGCAATACAGGTGCAGGTGGCAAACCATCGAGGTGCAATTCTACAGCGAACGAGTCGATTGACTGGACGGCTCTGTATCGAGAGCGGCACGGCGTTGAGCGCAACTGGGCGAGTGGGAAAGCAGTTATCACAACGCTCAACGGCCACAACGGCACGGTCACGTGTCTGCAGTTTAACGACTCGAGGCTGGTACGTCTCTCTCCATGTGTCTATCATGTGCCCCTAGAGTCATTGAGTGGTGGATACTGATCAACTCTGGTCTGATACTTACCTAAATACAGGTGTCCGGATCTGACGACGGCAGCATGATGCTCTGGTCACTCTCTCCACCAGAAGAAGGTACGTGCCGTTTCATGCCCCACCGCAATACTAACTCTGCTGCTAGTGTACTGACCTCGTTGAAATGCAAACGTACTACTCAGAGTCAGCATCTGGGTCGGGCAGCTCGAGTCCCCACCACAGTGGCCAAGCGCCGCTGATGCAGCAGCACCACCGACAGCGCAAGAGCGTCGTGAAGCTGCACTCGTTCTTCGGCCACGGCGGTCCCGTGTGGGCGTTGCACTTCCAGGACTCGACGCTCATCAGCGGCTCGTACGACAAGACTGTCAAGATCTGGGACCTCCAGGTAAGGCAACCAAGTACTGTACTACCAAACTCTGTTCACCCACTTGGCTACCTTTGGTTTCTGAATGGCGTCGACACACTTTCCTTTGTAGACTGGGAAATGCAACCACACGCTTCGCGGACACACTGGCTGGGTGAGCAGTCTCGATTCCCACGAGCGACTGATCGCGAGCGCCAGCTGGGACTCGAGCATCAACGTCTGGGACCTCGACTCGGGAGCGCTGGTGCGCACGCTGATGGACTCGCCAGCGAACCCGATCTACTCGCTCCAGGTAACAACAACCCTGGGTCCTTGCCTCTCGATTGGGGGACTGCTCTCGCTCTCCATTAACTGTTTCTTTACTGTTGTTATTGTGTATGAGCAGTGGGACCACATTCGAAATGTGCTCATCACTGGGTGCCGTCGCTTTGGGGTCCAGCTCTGGGATGTCGAGTCCGGCCAGAAGATCGCGCATTTCGTGGGTCATAACGCCAAGAACCAAGTCAACATCGTCAAGGTGAGTGATAACACTATCAAGGAGACCTGAGCCAGCCAAATTGGGGGGTATGACAACTGAGACTTTGAACTTTCCCCCTTTAGGCGTGCAATGAGCGAATCATCTCGGGCGGATCCGACCACTCGGTCAAGATCTGGGATCGCCGCCAGGGAGCGTGCACGAACACGCTTCTGGGCCACAAAGGCGCGGTGATGAGCGTCGACTACGACCACGACCACAAGGTCATCTCGGGCTCCTACGACTCGGTCATCAAGGTATGTTGTTGCTGCTGGTGGTTGAGATGGTACTTCTTTGGACTCTGAGTATCTGTGTCAATACTCATAGAATCTACCTGGCTGTGTGCTGTGTGCCTGTATCTGCACAGTTGTGGGATTTGAGGCAGACCTCGTCGCCGATCAGCACGTTTGAAGGTCACAGCTCGGCCGTGTTTTCGCTGCAAATGGACGCGACCAAGATGATCTCGGGCTCGGCGGACACCACCATCAAGATCTTCCGATTCCTGTAGTGTATGTACTATTCATGTAGAACAGAGAAGTTTAACCGCAACTCAACACGAAGGCGCCGCCACAAGGTTTGTTTGTTTGCTGCCCCTAACCAAGTGAAAAGATAGAAGAAGACGCGGTAGTTCACTCGCCAACGTTTGCGAACGTGAACAACTAACTCAACAGCAGTAGTGACGGCTCCACACAAACAAACAATGGCCACTACTCCCACAGCAGAGAACATTCTGTTCTCACACAGGCTTTGCCGATGCAAGGAACACTTATTTGTTCCCGAGATCCAGACTCCATCTCGCTCTCGAAAGTGTCGTTCTGACAATATCGATCCGCAGTAAACTCAGACTGTCTTCGTTACCCTCTATTGGTGGGAGGAGTCGGATTTCTTTGCGCGAGTTCTCGGATTCGAAAGCCTCGGACTGGGACACTTGTTGCCATTTGGTCGCCTCGCTCTTGGAAGGGTCGAGCTTCGCGCATCGTGCGCACCATTTCTAGTCCCTTGCAGCTAATCTCAAACGAACAGCAGCGCAGGAAGTGGAGGTAGCGATGCAACTCTCCATGCTGGACTGCTGGTGCTGCTCGTGCTCGTACACAACCGGGAGATGGTACCACTTCTCAAGCTCCAAGCGTGCGCGACTTGCGCAGGTTCCTGACCGGAACTCAAGAGCGAGCAGCGGAGATTCCGTTCGCGGTCGATGGAGATGTGGATTTGCGTCTTTGACGGGGGATCACCACGGCGGAACGGCTCGAACGCTGACGATAACAGCGCTCCTCCAAAGACATTATCAGCCTTACTCTGATCTCCCAGAAGACTGAACCAGGTTTCCCACGACACGTCGTGGGCGGTCAAGTAGACAAAGAGGCTACCGAGAAAGGCGTCTCTGTTCGTGATCGCGAGCACGACGTGGTCACGACTGCGCTGAGAATCGGGAGATTGGTGAGAAGCTCATTTTTGCCTCAACATCCTCCTTCAGAGGTGCTGCCTTCGCCTGGAATCTCCACGCCCAAACCTCGTTTCGAGAGAATGATTTGAGTGTGTAGTTGTCCACGTGTGAAAGCTGGAAGAGCTCAACGCCCAGCAGGCAGCGTGCGATCGCCTCCAGTGCGTCCTCGGGAAGCACAAGCAGTCCTGATCTCTGGAGCGGCATGATCTGTCCGTTCAATGGAAAACGAGAGCACTGCTGGTGCTTGGAAGTTGGTTGTACATTTGTAGTTGGCAGTTGGAGGGCATACTGTATGTGCACTAGTCATTGCAAACCTGGTCAGATTCTGCCACTGGGTGATGTGGGAAAGTGATCTGGCAGTTTGCCCACACGTTCAAGAAGGTGTGGAATTGTGTGGCTTTATTACCTAACTGTCATCACGCACGCACGCACGCTCTCTCTCTCTCTCTCGACAAATGGTTTCCTGCTTTCGTGCAACGAGAAATGGTCGTCTTTAAGGCACTTGACCAATGGATTTACCGAGAATCAGCTGCAACAAACACACACATTAGAGACCACAGAGTCGACAAGTCAGTCATTGCAAAATCTCAGGCAGATAAAATGTCTGCAAAAATACAAACGCCAACCAATGTGCATACCTTGTCGCCTGGCTTGATCGTGAACTCAAAATCGTCGGGCGCCTCAAACACGAGCACGACCGTCGAGCCGAGCTTGAACTGCGCCATCTCCTCGCCGCGCGCAGTGTCGATGCTGCCTTCGTACTGCTTTGTGAGGCACTTGCCCACGAGCGGGTCCTGCTCTTTTGTGTTTGTCCGCAACTCCGGCTCGTTCGTGACGACAATCGAGCCGACGTTCGTCGCGCCGACCGCCGTGAGCGAGAAGAAGCCGTACTTCCACTCGCCCAGGAGCGCCACGCGCTCGTTCTCGACAAACAGGCTCGGGATCAATCGCGCCGCGATCTTGTTCACGGGGAAAAGGTTGCCTGGGAAATGGCGGCGCTCGGCCACCTGCCAGTCAATCGGCGCGTGGATGCGGTGGTAGTCGCCTGGCGCGAGGTAGAACACGCAGTGGTACATCTTCTTGCCAAGGTCGGTCGGCTGCTCGTTCGTGAAAAACGCCGGCACGTCACCCAAGAACTCGTCGAGGCGGTAGCGCGCTCCCTTGATCTGCTCGAGCGTGGGCACGCCCGAGGACGCATCGACGACGCCGATCGACGCGACCGTGCCGTCGACTGGACTCGCGATGTGGTTCGGGTTGGCGTCAAACTCGCGTGCGCCGTCCTTGAGTGGACGCGAGAAGAACTCGCCCAAGTTGCAGTAGTCGGCCAGCGGATATCTAGGATTTGTTCATTCAGCACCAGACGGATGCATAACAATGTCAGAGAGTGGTGGGGTACATGCTGGCAAGATACATGAATGCTACACCACGGACCTCATTTCGTCCAATTTGCAGTTGAACACAAACGTCCACGCCTTGTAGAGAGGTGCACGGAGCCACATTGGTCTGAGGAGCAAGGCATTGAAGAAGCACAGAGCCACACAACAAGATAGTCACGTTGTGTACGCGATGCCAGCAGTTGATGGACGGATACAGCATGGATCATTGCAGCAACAACGTACAGCTCCTTGTCGTGCACTTCACCCCAGAGGCGAGACGCAGCGCGGTATGGGAACAGTTTAAGGGATTCCAACTAGCAAACCAATACAAAGTCGCACACACGTGGTCAGAAATCACACACATGAGTTTATCGCAATATGGTTCTGGTAGGTTGTTCGCTCACCTGACGTTGCGTCACCATGGTCTCCTCGAACGCGGTCTTCGCGCCGGGAAGGCGCTGCAGCGCCGGCGCCGGGTGGCTCTTGCGCTCCTCTTCGGTCGGGTTGTTCAGGTGGTAGAACTGCAGGAACGCGATGAGCGCAAAGCCCGAGGCCGCCGGGATCTTCCAGCTGCGCGCGAAGATGCTCTCTTCGCTCTCCGCAGCGGTCTTGCCCGCGCCGGCATTTGGACCAGAAGACGATGACGACGAGAAGCGTCTGCAGTGCATCATATAGATATACAAGCCACAACACATTGATTAGATACCGCACATTCAACATGCCATCCATGGCAATGGTGGTGGATCACGCATGTCTCTGTGTCGTGAGCGCTCGGTCTCACAATAGCAACAGAGAGAGCCTGGCGTGGACACGTGGGCCATGCAGGCATGTACAGTACAGCCAGCTGGTGCTCACCTGTTGCTGCGCAGGGTCAGTGCCGCGCGGCTGCTGCGCGTGGAGCGCAAGAAGACTGCCCCCACCATATCTGCTGCTCTCTTTTCTTTAGCTTCGTCTCTGATTGAGAGGCTTTGGGACGAGTGAAGATGAGATGCAAAGGAAAGCTCGTTCGCACACTCTAAATAGTGTGGACCAACATTCTCTGGGTGGGCCACACACTTTCACTTATAACATATACCAACGAGAAGGATGAGATAGGATTCCATATCTTTTTACAAACTCACTTTTTTAAAATAAAGAAGCCATCGTCATCTCTTTTTTATATTCATCTCTGAGAGAACAAATACCGTAAATGAGAGCACGACGAGCATCATGAGAAACCTCACGGCCATGCTAGTGAAAACGCAGATCGCAACAACACGCAACACGAAGTCAGACATGCGCGTGGTCGAAGGCCGTGAGGCCAACGACGCCGCCAGCGACGCAGAGAAGAGAAGGTCGCTGCGCGCAGAAGGCAAGTCGATGCGCAAGATAGCCAGCATCATGAACACATCCCCTACCCGCGTGTTCAGAACGATTCATGCGGTCGGTACCGCGCCTAGTCAAGTCCGACTCGGGAGCCCGCCGGAACTGAACGCCGACCAGCGCAAGCGAGTACAATTGTGGATCGCAGGAGGAATGCGGAACCCAGCCCAGCTCCACGAGAGGGTGCTGGACGAGCTGAAGCAACAGGTGAGCATAGCGACTGTCTACCGCGCCATCAACACTGTCCCAGCAGTTCCGCGTCCGTCTGAGCTGTTGGTGTTCAAGAACCGACGACGCAAAAGCTCAAAGCAGAGGCTTTTCGAGCTGTTGCGTTCAACGCGCAAAACGCTGGATTTGTGAATGCACCCCATCACATGCCCACGTGTAAGTGTTCGCTTTGCTTGCGTTTGAAACGTTGTGAACAATCAATTATTGACTCTGGTGTGTAGCTGTAATTTATTGTTCTAGCTGTGCGCTGCTATCCAGTATCCCGGAATCGCACAGGCGCGAAGTGAGAGCCACGTCACCATCCACATTGTAACAGATGGGACGAGGCTGGAGATGCAGCCTCGAAGATCCCTGAACTACTAGCCGCGGCAAGTTAAGCATTTTGGTTTTGCAGTGTGTTTGTTTGCGTGCTCATATTGTTTGTTGGCTCGATCGTTGCTTGTGTTTATTTATCTGATTGAATTATGTAGGGCATCGAAGTGCGCATTGGTTCAAGGTGGATGATGATGCACGACAAGGTCAGCAAGCGCGTTGCGATGCTGGGTCTCTTGGACCTCTTGATCCTTCTGATTGTGTTATTTGTGAATTTGATAGTTCTCGATCATCGATCGCAGCGTTCGGATGAATGGCAAGCCCTCGCTCTATTCGTAGCACCACGGGTCGGTGAAAGGTACTAATAACTGTGTGGATTTGCTCGTCAACCATACGGCTGCCCAGGTTCTCTGGATTACAGCGATCACGCTTTGGACAGAAACATTGAGAATGTGGGGGTGCACTTCCGCGAGAAGGACGACCTTCACACGATCTTCCAACGAGAATTCAACGAGCTCTTCAACTGGGACAAGTTCCGCTTCCTCCCAGGAGGACTCATCCGGGTACCAGACGGACCAGACAAGTTTAGTTCTTGTTCCAGGTGGGAGATGATAACAACACCACCCCTGGGGGATATGCGCACTACCCCACCACGAATGGACCAGACAGAGTGGTGCAGTGTACCCAAAAGTGTTAGTTGCCGTTAGCGTTTCAATACAGTGTGAGCGTTGCAATTCCGTTTGTCAGCCACAAAAAGAAAAGCAAGCGGTCCAAGAAGAGACGGCAGCTCAGCGCGCATGCCCCTTTCCTCCCTGGGGGTGTCTGGTGGTTGGTCTTCTCCTGGAGAGCGAGTGCTCGATGTGCAGCACCTGAATCGTCTGTCTCCGCCAGTGCAGCATGTGATTGTGTAGCGTGAGAAGATCACCTCTCAATGAGCACAACCAGCGCTTTAGTGTGATATCCCTCGACTCTCGATGTTGCTTGAAAGCCGAAGTGCACCACACAGTTTGTCCAGCACCGAACGATTCGTTGTTTCCATATGTCGAGCCACACCTCATCGACGTACTGGAGAGACATTCGATGCATTTGCATGCAAAGTTGCCCGAATTCGATAGGAGTCCTTGCCTTTGTCTGAGAGACGAACAAATCACAAACCCCCTGGTGCTCCGACGAGTCCTTCCACTTCGGATGCAGGCGAGATGAATGTTGTTGGTCCAATCCTGGGGATACGAATGCTTGCTCGCATGGCTCTGACGTCTTTGGCGAAATGCCAAACGCGCAAGAGGACGGGAACACTCGGAAACACGGCTTCGAATGCGTTGAGATGCGCGATATCTCTGTCCACGAGGATGACTTGAGGCAGCTCGACACCTAGGTCTTCAAAAATGGCCTTGAGATTCTCCATCGCCCATCTATAGTCGTCCTCCCTTTCACCGCGTAGAAATGCCTGCGCCAAGTGAATCGTAGTGTTCATTCTAGTGACGCCAACCATATTGAGAAGCGGCATGTTGAACGCGTTGGTCTTGTAGATACTGTCCGTGAGGATGATGTCCTGATTGCTCTTGAACACCTCAAGAGCGTCCTCTAGAGCAAACAGGGATGGGTGACTCGATTGGCAGAGTCGAGCTTGTGTGCCATCGTGTATCCGCCAGCAGAGAGTAACAGGAAGAGGTGTTCCATTCGAGAGCTTCTGTCGAGGCCTGTTGTTTTAGCTCTACGGCGCTTGTTGGACAAACCGCAAGGTCGCAAGCACGTCGAGGGATTTTCTGCAACCAGCCGCGCAAGAGTTTGAGCAGCTCGTGTTCCCGTTTGGGCGTTTGTAGCGATTGAGAGGCAGACGTCTGGTGTCCGATCGGTACGACGGTGGATTGGGAGGGAAGAGGGCTCAAGAGAGGGAGGGTGATTGTGCGACGTTTGCTTTCCACGGTGCTCGACGACCCATGTCCCTTCTCTTTGACTCGTACCACTTTGACTTTCATCGGTCAGCCACAGCGTCTCGATGCAGCATTTGGGCGTCTTGAGCCTCTTTGACGAGACTGGTTGGTTCTGCGCTCGCCGTGTCTGTCACAACCATATACTAGACGCCTGCGTTGCTTGTTCTTGTCATAGCACGTGTGCTTCACGTCAGCAGCATAGCCACGCTCACGAGCAAAGGCGTTCATAGCCAGCTGAGCTTCTTCAGGCGGGCCGAATGAAGCTGGAGGTAGGCACTCGATCTCCCACGCGATTTGCTTGGTCCAAGAGGAGCGATCTGGCTGGCAGCAGGATTGGGTATCACCCTCGGTAGGGTCAAACCAACGGATGGAAATGCGTAGGTTGAAGTGTATGAAGAACTTCGGGCGGGGAAAGACTCGAGCGCGGCAGTCGATGGCACCATAGAGATGAAGAGAATGGAGTACTTCTGGCGGCAAAGCGGAATATTGAAATGTGCATGATATTACGAGCCTTGCATGCCAATGTTCATGAATGCTGGCACGAGAAAAGCAGTTTCGAGGATCATCAGTTTGTGCCAAACGGCATTCAGGTGCTTTCTGAATTTTCATCACTAAGCTTCCCATGCAGCTTCGCGTGCGCATGGTGGATTTGAATGATGTGACTTTGGAGAGCAGTATCGACATGCGACCCTGGGGGCTGTTTAAGTGGATCCAAATTGCAGATGATAGGATACACATGGAGATTGGCCAAACGATCTCTCAGGTACAGAGAGAAGCTGCAATGGGGATCGCTTTCCCACCAAGTCAGACCCAGAAAACCCCAGACAAACGGACACTGCTACGCCTGAAACGACACGGAACTCGGTCATATAGAGTCTTCTTCATGCTCTCTCTCTCTCTCTCTCTTTGACCTCGCTGCTCCTCTTCTTCGATCTTGTGTGTGTGACGTTGTCACAGTTTCTGAAGGTACCGTTGTGAGCGGTACATTTTAATGTACCATTGCGAGCGGTACCTTCAGAAACAAGGAGGTCCATTTGTGACGCATGGGGATGGATTCGAAAGCTCACACACTCTCAAAAGAGCTCTTCGCCTCGAAAGGTATCAACTCCCACGCGTCTGCTCCAGTGAAAGCGCAAGATGCTCGACCCGTCCAGCCATGAGTACGTAGCTGGCCGGCTCCCCTGCATCGCCACTGGTTGATTGTTCTGTGCACTGACAAACGAGCGTCGTGTCTTTGTGTCTTTGCGTCTCTATGCATCTCCTCCCCCACTCGTCCCCTCGCAGTGCGTACACGGCCGCAGCAGTCATCGCGCTCGTGTCCGGTTACATGCTGCTCTTCGCAAGCAAAGGCCACCACAAGCGCATCGTCGCGGGCGAGTCCAGGCTCAACGCCTTCCTCACCAAGGTATGTTGCGATCTATTGCGTCCAAGCAAGGGTTCGATGTTACGCAGCAGCGACTGACCGTTGTATTTGCGGCTCTCGATCTTATTCGCGCAGGGGTTGCAACCGCTGCTGGATCGCTACACGCCGACGTGGTGGACGAACGGTCACATCCAGATCGTGCTGACGTTCCTCGTGCCGCAGGCGAGCATCAAGTACAAGCGCGAGGTGCTGCAGCTACGTGATGGCGGTCACACGTCTCTCGACTGGGCGATCGAGTCCTCGGGACCTGCCTCCAAGCACGGCAAGCCGCTGCAGGACGACTCGCCAATTGTCGTCATCATGCATGGACTTACGGGCTGCAGCGACAGCATGCGCTCGCTGTGCGCGGAGGCGCTGTTCCACGGCTACCGTCCTGTAGTCTTCAACAAGCGCGGACACGGCGGCATGACACTCGCGACGCCAAAGCTGCAGGAGTTTGGCTGCGTCCAGGACCTGAAGCAGGGCATCGACCAGATCGAGAAGACGTACCCGTCCAGCAAGCTCTACGGCATCGGCTTCTCGGCGGGCTCTGGACTGCTCTGCTCGTACCTGGGGGAGATGGGGAACAACTCGCGCTTGGACGCCGGCGTGCTCATTTCGCCAGGCTACAACGCGTTCGACCTCTTTTGCCGCGGTCGCATCCACCGCGTGTACGACTTCCTCATGACGATCACGCTCAAGAAGTTCCTGCTGAACCACAAGGAGCACTTGGAGCATATTGTCGACGTCCCCAAGGCGCTCAGGTCCACGTGCATCCGTGAGTTTGATGAGCACGTGTACATGAAGATGCACGGGTACAAGGACCTCGAGTCCTACTGGGTGAACAACAACCCGATGCGTGCGATCGAGAACATCATGCGACCGATGCTCTGCATCAACGCGTGGGACGACCCGGTGTGCACGAAAGAGACGATCCCGTACGAGCAGTTTGAGGAGAACCCGATCGCGATGCTCGTCGAGACTGAGAAGGGGAGCCACTGCGCTTTCTTTGAGGGCCACCTGTTCCTCAAGTCGTGGGCACACGAAATGGCGATGGAGTACCTGGACCAAGTCCGCCAGTACCAGCTGAAGCCGCTCGACCCTAAAGAAATTGAGCGCGCCGCGAAAGCCTAGATAAAGCATCACGACCAACTTGCTCAGCGCCTCCATCATCCTCAAGATCTGCCACGCGCTAAGCAAACAAAACGCTGATTATCGCCATCACCTCCAGTACCTTTTAGCATTTTCATATTTCTTTGCGCACAGCTCCTGTTCTTAATCTATACTATTAATCAACAAACTTTTCACCTCTGCATGGATGCTTACCTGACTTGCTTACTGTCGCTCGCTCTTGATTGGATGCCGCAGCTCGTCGAGCTCCTGTTCGTGGCGCGTGCGGACTCGCTCCATCTCCTCCTCGCACTCGTTCAGCTGCACCTGCAGCTGATGCACTTTGAGCTGCAGCGCCGCTTTCTCGTCGGACGCAAACTTCTCGGCTTTTCGTGCGGAGGTTTTTCGCGCGGACGGGAGGTCTTCGAGCGATCGCTGCCGCTTCGCCATGTCTTGGTACTGCGCCTTGATTTGCTGCAGCTGCTCGTGCATCTGGTTCCCGATCTCAGCGCGAATACGCACTTCGAGCTCCAGTTTCTCCGCGTTCACTGCCGATAGCTGCCGTCTGAGCTCGTCGTTCTCGATCTCCAGCTCGCTCTACAACAACAATATAAAAGGTCAATCAACAAATTTAATCGGTTGCAAGCTTTGATGATAGGGTCTTGTTCTTACCATCCTGCTTTCCATTGCGTTGTCCACGCCTTGCAGGTCCGTCATTGTTCCAGCATCAGCTGATTGAGCTGCGCTGCTGGAATCTTTCTCCACCGTATCAACTGGAACTGATTTCACGACTTCCGGTATTTCTGGCACCACTTTCGATACCTTCACAGCAGATGCATGCAGTGGAGGTCGACTGCTGGACTGCTGCAGCTCTAAATCCTTCGCAGGCTTTACTGATGATCGATTTGCTGTGAGTGGATGATCCTCCCTCGCACGTTTCGTTGCTGACGATGACTTGAACGACGAAGTCACGGACTTTCCTGCGGTTGAGTACGCCAGCACCGGGTCCTGCTTCTTCAACTGCTCTCTCGGCGTCTCTGGTTCAGTCGACAGTCTCTGCTTCTTCTTCAGTCGCCCATCAAGGTCGTAGAAGAAAGTCGCACCTGCTTTCCGCGCCTGTGATCGGGTCTGTGTCGTGTTGGATCGCGTCTGCACGGGCACCAACTCTCGCGCCACCGCACTGTACTTCAAAGTTCGCAGCGTTTCATCAAACTCGTAGCTGGAAGGGTTCACGGCGACAATCATCACCAGCGGACCGAGCGACTTGCCGACGAGATTCTCTTGGAAGAGCTGTAGATGAATCATGTATACGCATTAAAGTTAGCACGCCACGATCAATCTCAGAGTAAAAAGGCAAATACGTACCCTAGTAAGTTTTGACTCTCGGAACGGTACCATCTTGTGCAGCGCTGGCGGGTGCTGCTGGTTCCAGCGAAGCGTCTCGAGACAGCGCATGAGGTTCATGAGCGAGCCGTTGATCTTGCTGGCTTCTTGCATGCGGAGACCCGTCGCCCCAGTCTTTGCGCTTCTTTCTGATCCTGCGAGGTCAACGATCGAGACCTTGCTGCGCACAACCATGCCGGACCGATTTGTCTTGTGGTAGAAATGCAGCGTGAACACGCAGTGACTGCGACTCGAGTCCATGTTGCAGCTCGTCTCCGCGACCTGCTTGTTCTTCATGCCGATCGCGAGGATTTCCTCACCATCTGTGATTGACCGAATCGGCTTTTCCAGCATTCCCTTTACTTGGATCTTTCCGTCGCAGTCTTGAAGTCGAAGTGCTCGTCGTTTACGAATCGGGGCTGCGAGTAAATCGTACACGTTCTCGTTGTAGATCTCCAAGTACGAAGCTGTGACCTGTGCAACTGGATTTGCTTCGTTCTCCTTCCGCCGAGTCAGTTCCTTGATGACATACTTCAATGCACGCGGCAGCATGCCTGGCTTCTCTTCTGTCCCGCTGATCGTGTACGTTTTTCCCGAGTTCGTGACGCCGTAAGCAAACACCAGACCGCTTTTCCCTTCAAACGCCGCTTTGATCACCGGCTTTGTCGTCGACACAAACAGCTCGCGCTGTGCTGTTGTAGGTGGGAAAATGCGTGAAAACTGGAACGACGTCGCGGTTCCTGTCGAGCGATACGCTTGCGACGTCTGCCACATTCGAATGCAAAGCACACCACAAATAAGAATCATCACAACAGCATGGCACATACTTCACGCGATAGACATCAAAGACAGTTTACCTTTGGCGGCTGTGCGATCATCGCCGTCTCCGACACGACTCGGAAACATTCGCCCTCGCCCGCTGACTCGCGCCTGTTAGTACTGTTACCGCCGACATCTCCAACTTTCTCCCCAATCAGCGGTCGGATGCGGATCACAATCTACCATACCAGCATCAATACACACACACACATGTACACACTTTCAGCATTTACCCTCCACTCCGCATTATATCACAAGAGCAAAGCGCACGAACCTGCACTTTACTGGGATCAGCGTCATCCTCTGCGGGGTCGACAAGCGCGGCGCTGAAGCTGAGCTTGCGCGCGATGTCGACCTCCTTCTCGTACACGACGGTGCTGCTGCTGCTGCTCATGGGAGGCTGTTGTTGCTGATTCTGCAGCGCGTTACGGCGGCGGATCGCCTGCGCGATGGCCTCTTTCGTCATCGACAGCTCGTCCGCAGTCGTCGCCATCTTGGCCTTTCTCGGATCCTGGACGCTTTCAACACAGCAAGACTGCCTCGTGTTTCCGCTCAAAAATTCAAATTCATTTTGGGTCTTGTATTTGAGCTGAATACAGTACCTGGTACGCTACATCCCCGTGATACTGCCATGCTGGATTGTTTGTGACATGTATACGAGGTAGATCGATCTGATTCGAAATGTTGGGAATACATCCGACATCCGTCTGAGTCTGCGTCTGATCCTTGTTCGTGTTGTTCGATGTCGCCGCGCATTTCTAGAACAGCAACGAAGCGAGAGAAGGGCGGCACGACGAGCGCTCTCTCTCTCTCTCTCTCTCTCTATTTCTCTCTTGACGGCGATCGTGGAAGCCCCTACAGGATGCTCGAGGCGTCCACTAGTGAGTACGTTCGTGTGCATTTGCTTAAGCTTTTCTGCACGTATCTCTCTCTGTCTGTGCAATGCCAACGCACTGTGTGCAACTTGACCGTGAATCCAACAGTGTGTGTCTGACGGCAGCGACTGCCACCGCGCTGTCGGGCTGCGTGCTGCTCGCTACAAGACGTGGCGCTGGCGCCTCCCACAAGCGCATTATCGCAGGCAAATCGGCGTTGAACAACTATGTCGCCGTCGTAAGTGGGGATGTCTTGTCATGGGCTCTTGTGGTCGCAGGTGCATTGGCATGCGTGCTCACATTATGACGTATGTTGCGCGCAGGGTATGCAATCTTCGCTAGAGCAGTACAAGCCCACGTGGTGGGCGAACAGCCACATTCAGACGTTCCTGCCGCTCCTCGTGCCGCAGACGCGCATCGAGTACAAGCGCGACGTGCTGGAGCTGAAAGACGGCGGTCGCGCATCGCTCGATTGGGTGGTTGAAGCTTCCGCGCCTCGATCGCTCAAGATCCACAAGCGGCTGTCTGACGACGCGCCCATCGCACTCGTCATGCACGGACTCACGGGCTGCAGTAAGAGTATGCGCACGCTGTGCGCAGACGCACTCGCAAATGGGTACCGTCCAGTGGTGTTCAACAAGCGCGGGCATGGAGGCGTGCGGCTCACGACACCGAAGCTGCAAGAGTTTGGCTGTATTGAGGACCTCCAGCAAGCGATTGAACAGATCGAGAAGGCGTTTCCGTCCAGCAAACTCTACGGCATCGGGTACTCTGCTGGCGCGGCTTTACTGTGCTCGTACCTGGGCGAAACAGGACACGCGTCGCGCATTGCCGCTGGGGTTTTCATCTCGCCGGGGTACAACGTATTTGATCTCTTTTGCGGGGGACGCGTGCATCGCGTTTACGACTTCATGATGACGTTCACGCTCAAGAAGTTCCTGCTAAAGAACCAGCAGGAGCTCAAGGACGTGATAGATATTCCAGCGGCGTTGAAAGCCACGAGCGTCAGTGAGTTTGACGAGCAAGTGTACATGAAGATGCACGGGTACAAGGACCTCGAGGCGTACTGGCTCAACAACAACCCGATGCGCGCGATCGAGAACATCCAGAGACCGCTGCTGTGTATCAACGCGTTGGACGACCCGGTGTGCACAAAGGAGACGATCCCATACGAGCAGTTCGTGGACAACCCGATCGCGATGCTCGTGGAAACAGGTAAAGGCAGCCACTGTGCGTTCTACGAGGGCGACATTTTCCTCCAGTCGTGGGCAAACAAGGCGGCGATGCAGTACTTTGACCACGTGCGAGAGTTCCAGCTTGAGAAGATCAGTGAAGGAGAGGTCTCAGCTGTCGTGCAAGGTTGATACGGTAAGAAGTGTAATGTATAACATCGGTTTATAGATGGGCATTGTTTGGTACCTACCCACCTCCAGTCCAGGTTCTCTAGACAATGTCAAGTTACCAGTCCGAGTCGCTCTTGTAGCCGTCGTCGTTGTAGTACTCGCACTTGTACATCCGACTCCACACTTCGGCGTTGGCGGGGAACCCAGGCACTCCCAGCGGTGTGATGCTGCGACCAACTTTTGCAGCAGTTGCAGCTCCGCTACCAGCAGTAGTTTTACTACCACCGATACCTCCTTCATCAGAGCGTGAGAAGCAGCGCGAGAAGCAGCTCACAATCGAGTAGTAGTACGGCGAAGCGCTCATGTCGTGCTCCTTCTTGCTGTCGTTCGCGAACGAAATGACATCTGGCTGCGTCTTTCGTCGCATCGGAGATGACTCGGGGCTTCGGTCGATGAAATCCGAGCCTGAGCGAGGTCGAGTCTTCCTGGTGGTGCTGTTGTTGCCACCCGAGTCGCCATCACCATCGTTTTCGTCATCGCTCTCTGAGGACGAGTTTGATTCGTCATCAAACGCGGCAAGCTGCAGCGCTTCACGTAGCCGAGCCGACTGTCGCTTCGCGTCGCTCTGCACCTGGTCGTACTTGGTCCTGATCGCGGACTTCACGCTCTCCTTGTCGCGCTGCTTCTGGATCGCATCAAGCACCTCAACGCTCTCCTGGACGGCTTTGCAAGCTGGTCCTCCATCGCATTCAGCCAGCGCTTGCGCTCGAGACTCGATTGCGCTTTGCAGTCGATGCGGATCCCCGAGCTCACCTGCACAGAGAATCCGTGCGAGGCCAGCTCGTCGTCGTCGTCCAGGATGCGCTCCGAGCTTTTCTCGGGCCGTACCCAGAGCCCCGCTTGAGAGATCTCATACACAGCGAGTGGCGCCACGCCGCCAACCGGTTCCTCGCTGTTACCACCACCTACAGCTTGCTCCTGGGTCTCGTAGAGCAGCCACTGGGTGCCAATCACGACGCAGTACCTCGTCTTCCAGAAGAGTGACAGCTTCTTCTTCTCCTTGGTCTTGAGGTATCCTTCCATGGCAGCCCCCGGGATGAATGGCAGCGCTGCATCGCGCATCATCACTTTGGAGGACGCGTGCGTTGAGATCTCGCTCACAGCGTCTGTGATCGCTGCGAGCCGCAGCTTGGAGAGCTGCTTTGAAGACTGCGCTTGCTGCAGGTTCGACGCCGCGGCTTCGCGCAGCTTCTGCGATTCCTCGGCACAGTCCCGGGACTTCTTGAAGAGCTCGGCGTGCTGGTGACTCAGGTCGGTCACTCTCTGGTCGAGGGCTTCGATGTCGCGATTGTGGGTCTCCTCCAGGTTTGTGTCGACTTCGAGCTGCGCTGCGAGCCGGGCCACGCGCTCGGTCATGTCGTTCGCAACGGAAGATGCGCGTCGTTGAGGGCTGATACTGGTGCGTTGGCGACGACCACTGATAGTAGCGTCGTTGCCATTATCGTCGTCATCATCGTCATCACCATGGTGTTCTCCTGCTGCTGAGCTGAACGCGGCATCGTGGGCTCTCTGACGCGCGTTGTCCAGTGCTTGATGCGTCTCAGCAGACTTCTTCCTGGCTTCTTCATACAGAATCCTCGTGTGGTGCAGCTTCTCTTCCAGGACATGGCGCTCAGCGACGTTCTCCTTCATGGCTTGCTCGTAGCCCATGGTTTCCTGAGTCAGATTTTGCGCCGCGCGAACCGCTTCCGCCGCTAGTGTCATCGCCTACTCTTCCTGCTCGGAATCCCTCAGTAAACGGCGCTGCGCGTCTTCGATCTCGTCCTGGACAATACGGTTCGGCTCGTCGAGCGCGTGCTGGATCGCCTGCATCCACAGCTGCTTGTCTGCATTCGAGTCGCAATGGCACTGGTAGGTCGCGCCACCTAGAGAGTCGATCTCGAACGCGTTCTTGTAGTTCTTGAGCGCGGTCGCGCCGTCCCAGTCGCGCACCTGGACGATCTCCAGCACGTCGCGCGGTGTCGCCTGGCGCTCGCGCTCGTCTTCATCCGTGTAGTACGCGAGCATCGTGCCTTTGAGCACGCAGTAGCGCCGCTGCCTACGAAAGAATGGTGGATCAACCACAATCAGCAACACTGTCCTGTGCCTGCAGATGAGAATGAGACGCCAACTGTTCAAAGACTCACATAGTGGACAGCAGCCCTCCCTTCTTCCACAGATACCCCTCCATCTCGCTGCTTTAAAACACCACGCCACGACGGACGAAGGAGATACTGAGCTGCTCACGACGACGCTGTCCCAGATCACAAAGGGAGAATTTCCACACACATGACCACCTCACCGCCCACTTGAACGCCTGCTATTTGCCGCCTGGATGCTGCTTCTGTTGCCAGTGCTGAAGCGGCGCTTCATCGGCAACAGCACACGCAGTGATTCGTTCGTTGCCCAAAGAAGAAAACCCCAGAGCCAAAGTGTATCTACTCGCTTATCAGATCCCAGCCACCCGAAAGGTCACGCACGACTTTTCAAGATCGCCGAGTGACCATCACTCGGTATTATCGGTGGAATCAGAACGTGTGGCTCGCAACAACTGGGGCGAAGAGCTCAAAACTTGGCAATGTTCGAGCGACAGCTCGGCAGCAAAGCCACGCAGTTGCGCCATGCTTGGTGCAATTGCGTCGTGCTTGACAGAAAGGGTGCACTGGCACAGTACTCACTCTCATGAGCAACAACCTGCTCGCCTTTTCCTGCTCTTCAGTTCTGTCGTGCGTGCTAATATCAACATTTTTTTACAGGAGATGACGCTCACGCAAAGGCGACAAACATGCGCAAGCCTCCACCTGCAAAGAAAATAAAAGCAACAGCAGCACCAGACCCGTTTTTTCTGCGCTTTGTCGCTTGCTTGGGCTGTGCCCTCAATCATGTCCGATCCTCTTGGCTGGCCTTTTGATGAGACGCGAGAGGACCGAACCGCCTCGAGCAAGATTACTCTGCGCTCTGTATCCATCCAGGTTGAGTCGGGAAGCTCGTCCGGTGCACGCAGGATGTGAAGCCCGACCGTAATCTCGAGTAATACACTCCCGCGCTGCCTCGCTAGCTCCTTGCGCTTCGTGCCATTGTTTGCGCGTGCGCACACACGCACGTATAACAAGTTAGCCGGTAGGATGATATCAGCGCAGACCGAGAGCGCGCGTGTGTCTGTAATAAGAAGCCGCCCAGGAGCTCAGCTCAACGAATCGATTCGATTCGGTTCGACCCGCACTATAGAGTGTACAGAGCGATCGCCTGTCAGTCGATCAGTCCGTCAGTCCGTCAGTACACTGAAAGCTGGAGCCTGCAAATGCAAATCCCGCTCGTGCTTTCCTGTTGTGACTGTTTGTGTGCAGCAAGATGCAGCTTGCTCCAGCAGCCAGCCAGCCAGTTGAGCTGATCAAATCAAGCTGATGCGGCATCCATTACTGTACTGTTCAAATAGCAGCAGCCATCCACCCGTTCATTCAGTATTGTCAGATCGCTCGCTCGCCTGAACGAGGAATCGTATCAGATCCCGCGCGATGGTGAAGCTTATGAAAGCTGCTCTCGTCCTTGACCCTTGACGCGCGTTTGTGACGTTACTGGATTGATTTGTCTGGTGTGCGCGCACCGTCGTGACGTGTTCTTGGTGCCAATCCTCGTCCGAGTTTCCTGGCTGCTTCTTTGCCTCAGTTTTCCAGTTTTGTGAACTGTGTTCCCTGGCCACGCCACGACCCACCAACCACTTCATTTCGACCAGCGAGCCCACTGCAACTCCCAGGCAAGAAACCAGACGAGGCTTTGTCCCGCACTTTTGCGGCTTCCATAGAAGAGCCGTCGTGTAAACGCTCATGTTTGAGAAATCCGCCCTGCTCATCCCCTCTTCACTGACCACAAGACGCGTGATAAGAGAACGGGCGGAGAGACAAGTCCCGCGCAAGCCAGTGACGTGTGCCTATTTGCTTGAAAGCTCCTGTCCTGGTGGGCGAGCAATCACTCGCGGCGGTCTTGCCTCTTGTCAACTGCGATTGCCGGTACTGATTGCCATCGGAATAATATGAGGAGCCGCCCACCACTCGAACTTAAATCAAATCCACCGAGGTCTCTAGGAAAACAGCAGCCATCGTGTGTGTCGGAGGATCCGTGAAGCTTTCCAGTTGACACAGAGAGCGCAGGAGTGTGTGAGCTCGAAGGATTCGGATTCGTCTCCGTTGTTTCGTCCAGGTGTGTTTGTGGTTCAAGCCTCCAGGAACCACAACAGTGTACACTGAACGCTGGTGGCCTCCGTAAGCAACTATCCCACCCGGGTCAACTGCCGTAACTGCCTTCCCGCCAGATTCACCGACAACTCGAAAGGCGAGCCGACAAGCCAGCCCGTTCCTAGAACTCCATGAACTCGGCGTGTTTCACGCTGCTCCGTATGGACAATTCTTTCCCAACTGGATAAATGGAATGGACGACACTGGTGCAAAACACAACCCAACACACCCGCGAGGTTGACAGCGCGTTTTCTCAGCTGCGAGTTCAGCTTTGACAATAAATGGCCATGCGTGCGATTGTCGATCTGGCCGGCACTGTGGCTGGTTGGCTCGATTGTCGGTCGGGTTTGACTGTTGACTTCTAAGATCATCAGTTGGTGTTGTTGTTGTTGAGAGCCGACTCCGAGTGAGTGCTCTCTCTCTCTCTCTCTCTCTGATTCTGTTTCCAACCACAGTTGGCGGCCTGTCTCCTCCCTCCCTTAACACAATCCTGTGGCGAGTGCCACGGTGGTTCGTGGCGGAGCGGCTGACTTCGACCACACAAGTCGATCATCTGGGCCAGAGCACGCTCTCTCCACACTGTAGGTACCTTGCTGCGCTTGTAACAACATCGCCCTCGACAAGCTGCGCATTTCAAATGGAATTTGAACCAAACCCACACAGTTTACACAGAGACTCCGTGAGCTGCCTGTTTACGCCTTCGCGCGTGATCTGGATACCCTTCCAACTCGAAACACGGCTTTCAAGTGCAATGGTAATTGGACTGAAGTTACAGGTACACGCTGGTAAACTGAGCTGAGCTCTTCGAAGCCAAAGGATCCCCTTCGCTTTTACACAACAGAACCTACCGTGAAGCGAGGAGCCCTCCAAGGTCCAAGGTCCAAGGTCTCCAAGGTCTCGCGTTTCGGACCGAGGGAACCAGACAGACCTTGATGGATATCAGAGGATCCACGAATGGGTGATCGTGGGATTCGATCACCTTTGTGCACTTGTTCTTTCTTTCAAGAAGAGACCGAGGGTTCGCATGCTCACCAGCGCGTTTGACAAACAAAGAAAACCCCACCCGAAAGACCCAAATCCTCGTGTTTTTCTCAACCGCGCGGAGCTTGCAACCTGTAATCTTTCCAGCAAGAAGAGTGCTTTGGACTAAGATCACTTTGCAAATCCTTTCTTCCTGTCTCTCTCTCGCTCGCAAAGTCGGCTTCGATCGGTCGGGCTTCTTCAAGCTCGGATCAAATTCATAGGGTTGTTCCGTGCAGCACCGCCACGTTGTTCCTGGTTGGCGCACACCAAGCCGAAATTGCAATTCGGAGCTTACGGGCGGGGATGGTAAACGCAACCATCAACATTGCGACACTCGCCCCTGACTCTACGGGACAGCACAACACAACAGTTGCTGCCAGGACCTACGTACAGAAGCAGAGCCCCTCGCCTCGACCAGATGGATCCTTCAAGCTCCACTGAGATCCTTGAACTCGCTGGACAGCTCAACAGCTCAACAGCTCAACAGCTCAAACTCAAACAGCAAGGCACACACCTGCCAGGCAGAAACCAGGCTTCAGCACTGGTGCACTTCCTTCCACAACGTGACGTGTGGGTGTGTTTGCAACTAAAGTTCTCGAGACTATTGGAATAATAAACTCAGGGCTTAATCGAAATGAAGGAGGGCTTCCTTCAATGCTCAAAGCCATGCATATATGCTCATTCGCTCGCGCGAAAAATCCAGCGCGCCTTTGGCCGGACTCGTTTGTGGCGAACTCGCGTTGATTGTGCGCTTTGCTCGCTCGCTTTGTGTGATTGAGTGATTGTGCGTTTGTCCCCCATCAAAAAGCTTTGAGCGTGTGTCTGAGCTCTTTGCTCGATGGATTTGCAAGGTGGGTTCACAACCGAGCGACTCACTCAGATTGATCTGCCAAAACCCTAGTGTTCATGCTTCAAATCCGGCGTGAAACACGGCAAACAAAGCCCAGCCAGCCAAACAAACACACGCACAAACAAACTCCGCCGAAAATTAACTGAATCGCAGTCTGGAGAGGGATGGGCAGTGTGCGTTTGACTTGGTCTCACTATGGAAGTCCTCATCTGAGACTTTAGACTTTGGAAACGACTGAGAGAAAGCAAGCGGTGCTGAGACTTGGGGCTCGCATGCCAGCCAGCTGGCAAGACCTGGGCTTTCTCTCGCTGGCTCCCATTCACTCACTCGTCGCTTTGTAATGTGGGGTGTGAAGATTCAAAGAGCAAGCACTCTACACTCTCCGCCTGACCAGAAAACGAAAGGAGCGGAGTCCCGCGTTGCCCCTCCTTTCATTCAGGTGAAAGGCAAGGGGAGAGGCTCATCACTGGCCTCAAGAGAGGTGGCTTGTCTTGATTTATCTGCTTGAGTTTGGCGGGTCCTCACTGGTTTTCTTGTGTTGCTGTTGGCAAATGCAAACAGGATGCTTTTCTTTTGTTGTAAATTCGGGGAGGAAGGAGGAGCTTACGTAACTTGTAAACAGTTGCACCCATCTCGCCAGCACCAACAACAGCACTCGCCCTTTCTTTTTCTTGCAAAGAGAAGAAAAACGGTTGAGTCTCTCTGTTTCTTGCCGTCTTCAACGGACAGGACCGGCCGTCGATGTCCGCCCTTCTGTGCTTCTCTGAGGGTGCCCGTCCCCTGCTGTTCCTGCCGGTCTCTGGTCCGAAGTCAGTTGTCTCGAGCCATCAAAAGAGAAGCGCACTTTCGCAATTGACGATCGCCTCTCAAGCGATCGATCGACCAACCAACCGGAGACACGTTGAGAGAATACACTTGCTTGCTCCTCCTCCTCCTCCTCTTTCCCTCTCACTGAACCGATCGACAGGCTTTCCGCCTTCTCCACTCACGCTCTCATTCGCTATCTCGCTGAGCAGTGCGCACCCCACCACACAGTACTCTCAGCCAGTCAGTCAGTCTCCACTTCACTTCACCTCGCACACACGAACACGAGTTGAACACGCCGTACACGCAAACAGACGAAGCCAAGCTCAAGTGAGACCGTGACCACCAGAACACACAGGTATGCACGTGACGATGGAACCCCCGAGCTGGCCGCGCAAGCAAGTGCTGCCGTCGCTCTTCAAGTCCAAGCCGTCGCAGGTCACGCTGCGGCCGCTCATCGCCGCGGCCATCCAGCGCCACGACGCCACGCCAGTCTACAGCAGCCACCAGCAGCGCCAAGCGGTGCCTCCACAGAAGCAGCCAGCCTTCTACAGCAACAACAACAACAACACTCGCGTCGAGACAACGAACCTAGCCTTCCAGTTCCAGCGCTCGCTCCAAGACCAGGCGCCAATCAAGCGCGAGCCGGAGAGCTCGTTCGACTACCGCCACTACCAGCACCACCAGCCACAGCAACAGCAGCGTTCGAGTCTCCCCGTGCTCGCAGACATGCTCCGAGGCGCGCGACCGGCGCACTCGTCCCCAGTGGCGGCGATCTCAGCAGCACCCAAGTCCTCGCTGAGCTTCATCCTCGGCGGTCAGGCCCAAGCGGCGGCGCCGGTCTCCACCACCACTGACGACCAGCAGCAATCCCAGGAACTGGACCAGTTCCGAACGTCCTCGTCCTCCATGTCCTCCTTCATGAGCGAGGACGACGACGAGCTCGCGCTCAACCGGTACATTGACCAGCATCAGCACGAGATCACGGGCTCCCACCAGCACAGCCACAGCCACAGCCACAGCCAGCACCACCACCACCACCACCACGCCCAACAGCCGCACGAGTTCCAGCGCCTCAAGGTCAGCAGCAAGCGGAGAGTGTCGCGTCCGGCGAGCCGCACGTGCAAGTTTGACGGCTGCGACCAGTACGTCGTGGACCACGGGCTCTGCGTGCGCCACGGTGGCGGCAAGCGCTGCATGACCGAGGGGTGCACGAGCCGCGCCAAGCACTTTGGCCGGTGCTGGCGCCACGGCGGCTCGATGGAGTGCAAGATCACGGGCTGCGTGAACCGCGCCAAGTCGCGCGGCTTCTGCTGGTCGCACGGCGGCGGCACCAAGTGCAAGGCCGAGCCGTGCGAGAAGATCGCGATCTCGAACGGGCTCTGCTGGGCACACGGCGGCGGCAAGCGCTGCATCGTCGAGGGCTGCATGAAGCAGGCGTACGAGCGCACGCATAACTACTGCAACAGCCACCACCAGCAGTGGAAGCAGGGCCACGCGCTGCATTAAACCCCAAGGCCACTAGCCTAGCCTAGCTAGGTGATTCAAGACCACCCACCACCACACCCGAGGATACGCAGTAGGGAGCTATAATATTGCCTGTCCCTGGGGTAGAAGAGATCACTAAAGCAAAGCAAAGCAAAGCGTAGGTGCCAAGGTGCTTGTACCAATAGGATAGATTTGAATGGATAGATATTAGAAGAAGAACGATTTTGGCGCTTTGCATAAACATTAACGAAGAAGAAGAACACCACGAAGGTGTTCATGCACGAATGATTATTGCCTTGGCAGGTCGCTGTGTCTGGTCTCGGGCGTAAACAGCGACAGCGACATCATCACCTCGCGCATCGCAGTGGTCGCATCTTGAGGCCGCAATCAAAACCAGGACCAGGAGGACCGATCACCAGAAGCACTTTGCGTGCATGGAGGATATGCAAAGCGAACCCACGTTCGCTGGTGCGAAGGCTCATTGCTGTTGTTAAAAGCATGGACCCCCCACTGGCATGGCCTCTGGCAGAATGCTTTCCCCTTGGTGCCATCTCTCAGAGTTCATTGCTTCATGCATGCAGCTGGTGGACCACTCGCAGCAGCATGTTTCCCCTCCCGCCTCCACCCCAAGGTTGATGCTCAGCGCACACCACACTGATTCATACGCGCACGATGCACAAAAACACAAACCACACGAGACCACGCCCCACGTTCAAGCAAATCGCATCACGGGCGACGAACCCAGGTTTGCCGTTGGTGCGTGCGAAACATGGATGCAAATGGGAGGGGAAGGTAGGTAGGTAGGTACAACCTACAAGGTACACAGTCAGGTCCAGCCCAGAGCAATCATGCATTCATCCGTGTCAAGCGTATTCCTGCGCGGAGGCGCGGTCTTCATATCCGACGAAAGAGAAACAGCAGCCGGCCCTCATTCATCATGATGAGGCCACCAAGCCAAGTTTCTCTCCCTCTGGCTCGCCCTTCCTCACCCACCAGCAGAAAGCCGCGCGCGACCACCCAGGTGAGTCCAGTGAGATGGAGAGGAGATTCCGCCGTACAGTAGGCACGCTATCCGTGGCACGGATCCTGTACACTCGCACTCTCCTCCTCCTCCAAACAAAACAGATTGGCAACTCACTCAAACGCACACACTTCCAAGACGATGACGATAATGTTCTGAAAAAAGAAGTGGTTTGCGAGTGTACTGTTTATGTCCATCTCGTTTGCTTGTCAAGCTTTGCGAACACAAAAAGGGTCGTTTGCAATGTAACGCCTGGAAGCAATTTCTTGACGACAAACCTTGCATAATGCATTTGAACGAAAGTACCAGGTACTTACTTATTCGTTACAAAAGGGTTTTGTGATGCTACAAGTTGTTCAGATCATCTATTAAACGGGTCCATCTAGTTGAATGGGATATAAAGAGATTTATCTTTTCAATATGGTTGACACGAAACTGGCTTGTTTGGCTTCTTCAACAACAGCAGCGCTGTTCCAGTGGAGCTCCTGGCTTGAGATGATATCTGCCTGCACAGATGACGCTCAACAGAGCACTCGCATCGGACAGCAGCACCAGAAGCTGAGCTTTTCATGCGGGGAGGATTTGCCTGTCCCCAATTAATCACACTCCACTCCGCACCATTCATGTGGTGGCAATGCTGAGGAGTATCAACTGAGGACGACGAGTGGCCGGGAGGTTGATTGCTCGGACGAAAGCTTTCATTGCCTTTCCTCTCTGGTTTAACGCTCTTTCCGCATTCCTGCCATGAAGTGAGACTTCCACGTCGCGGCCGTGTCGTTGCCGTTTCTAATGTACTCATCAAGAGCATCCTCGTGGGGTTTCAAGTTTGATGCCGCATCATGCGCTCTTGATCGATCAATCGCATGGATGACCGTGTCGAGTCCAATTCGAGAGCCACTGTCCTCTACCTGTGAACGCAACACGGCTTTTCCAACGCTTGGCTGCAGATATACGGAAACCGCGCACACTGAACGGCGTCTTCATGCAAATTAGCGATCTGTTGAGAGCTCTGAAGTATCTTGTGGGAATTGAAGACAATCAACGTGTTCACAGATCGGTGCATTCCTTCCACAGATCAGAGAGATCCACAACAACCACACACGCTTTGACATCTGACATCTGACATCTCGACGTCTGAGTCAGGAGCGAGGCACATGCGTGCGTGCGTGTTCAGTTTGCTGCCTCAACAGGACATGGGGTCGCTTTCATGACAAGAGTGTGCCACTTGCGGGCAACATCGCCACTTCGCAAACTAGCGATGTGCGTTGTGTCTCGTAGCAGCAAAGAAACACGCACAGCGGCAAGCGATGCGTTGCTGCTCACGTTCGATGGGCTCTCGTGGTCTCTACAGTACGTTCACGTTATGTGAACTCTTTCAATGCGTGGCGCTCCCCCAATGCGATCAGTCTGCGCTTGATGACCCTGGCGTTATTGCGCGATGGACAAACTCACTTCTGCCTTCACTTCCTTCTTTTCCGGTCGGCAACCAAAAATGGGGAAGGTGGTGCAGTAGGACACCAAGAGCCAGCCAGTCATCCAGGGCTCTGTGCGATGCGCTACGGTCTTGACACCAGTGGGACAGATGGGTGGATGGACGGATTACGTTGGAATGGCAATCACTTCTTCGTTACGAAGAAGTCGTCAATAACAACACACTGAGCCTGCTGACAATTCAGGGTTCTGTTTTCTTCAACGTTGGCAGACAAGCTACAATTACATAATACATCGCCAACAAGACTAGGCAACGGGCTATTACCTCCAGGAAGCACCTCCGTGTAATTCGACGGTGATGAACTCTCAAACACGGCAAGACAAGCGAACGGGAGAAAATGTCCACGGGACTCTACTACTGAGCTGAACGTAGAGCCTCTCGCCAGGGAAGACAGGGCGATTCAACTCAAACCACACGCGATGACAACTCGCAACTCACCAACAAACGCCACGAGGGCTCTCTGCATCTCCCAGAACTCCGTCGTTGAATCCTCCAGGTGGGCTCGTGAAAGTGATCCGAGTGTTCAGGTATCAGAAGTCTCAAAACCCGCCGCTCATTAAAATGTACCACATCCTCTTCGATGTAAACTTCTCCGTGTTTCCCACTGCAACTACCACCACCACAGTTTCTAGATAGGTTGTACGCTCATTATCGTACTAATAGTTCTCTTTGTCAATGAACAGGGAATCGCAAGGTGCGCTAATACTTAAGCCTGAAGCACTACTTGATCGACTGGACATGCACTTGCCACCAGTGGATCCGCAGGAGTCGCGGATCATCGATGCGACACATCTCGGGTTCACTCGCAATCGACGCACCCCCACTGCTGTTGCTGCTGCTGCGTAGAGGAAACACCTTGACACGGTGGTTCCACAGACTCGTGAGGTTGCGCAGAGGCGTCATCTGCGTCAGCAGGAACCAGTCGTCAAAGCTCAGGAGGAAGACCTGCGCTGTCTCCGGGTCTTTCTCCTCCACTTTGCTCTCCGCCAGGGCAGGTGATTTGGTAGTATTCGCATTCGTAGAAGTCGTGGTAGGTTGCACGTTTCCATACACGACGTACCCGAGTCGGAGGAGCTCGTATGGTTGAGCACTCCCTCGATCGCATCCGTGGCGGGGGCTACCGCTGTCGAGCTACATGACGAAGTCCAGTAGCGAGCCAAGCCGCCCGAGTTCGCTACCCGGACCGCGAGGATACTCTCGGCTCTGTCCGCCAGGTCTTCTACCAGGGTCACTTTCCTTGCTAGCGAAGAAGCCCTGACGTTCTTGGCGATCACAATGACCACAGGCAGGAGGTTTGCTGTTAGCACACCGACTTTGATGAAGAACACGCCCTTGATGCCGCCGTTGATGCGCAGCGCGACGTCCGTTGTGAGCAGTTTGATCAGTGTGAGCTCCTCGAGCTCATCCGAGTAGAACACGGTCGTGATGCGGCCGTCGATCCCAAACCAGCTCGAGTTGGCCAGCGCCAGGCGCGACCAGTGCATCGCGCAGAAGAACAGCACGGTCGGTCCAAACAACACATCGCTGGTGTGGATGCGGAAGAGCCTGCCGACGCTGTTGAGCAGGCTGTAGTAGAAGAATATCGCCTCGATGATCGCCGGGTAGATGAGGAACCAGGCTTCCGTGAACGGCTGCTGCTGGCCCTCGAAACTACACCCCGCCGTCCAGAACGCGAAGAGTGCCATCTTCATGCGGGGCAGTAGCATGAGCGGCAGCACTTTGAAGTGCACCGAGTTGGCGAGACAGCTGACCCCGACGTTGCACCACTTGGTCAGCCCCAGGTCGTACCCGCGATGGAGGGCGAGCATCGAGACCATCCAGCAGAAGAGCACCTGGGCGATGAGCACGTTCGAGAGCAGCGTCTCCCAGTCGTAGATGCTCTTGATCTCCTTGACCGAGACTCCTTCGTAGAGGAAGAGACCGTAGCGCTCGCCGTTCGCGATCGCGACCGACGCCATCGAGTGCTCCGTGGTCGTGCAGCTGAACGTCGCCCCCCAGTACTCGACCGTCACGGTGACGCACTCGTCGTCGTTGCTGTTTGCACAGAGCTCTTCTTGGCCCGCGAGCATGTTGAACTGCCGCTGCTGAACGTCCAGGCTCGGGTACATCTTGGTGATCACGTCCGAGTACCATTTCTCGCCACTGGGGTCCTCGTACCACCCGTTCTTGCACTGGCCTCCGGGGAGTTTGAGGAACTCGACGGTCTTGGCCTCACGCACAGACCGGTCCACAGCGAACACCAAGGGCGTCGGATCCTCGATCGACGTGTACGAGCCACGGGGGCGAAACATGCGCGCGTTGCCGTCAGTTCCTGGGATCGCAAGGCGAGCCCTTCCGCGGGCATCTGTCCGTATTTCGCCAAGTTGGTCCACTTGACCGAGTTCTGGAAGATGCACGAGAACTGGGACGCCACGAGGAACGCGATGAGCAGCCAGAGCCCCCAGTTGTAGAGCGCGCCGGCGATCTGGAGCTTTGGCGGTCGCTTCATGGGGCCAGGAGATGGTGGCAGGTCTTGAAGGCAACGCTAGGCTAGACTTTGAAGGAACGCGCGGGCGTCGAGGCTTCTGTGCGGGTGGCTCGCTCGTTTTAGGACTATGACGGGGAACAGACTCAGAGGGGCGTCATTTCCAAAGCGGTTGGGCCAAAGCCCTTCCTTCTCTATCCATAGTGCGACGAGTTCGAACTCACCAGATCGTTTTTGACGATGCCGCCCGTAATGACGTTGCGGCTTTCCCTCGCCCCACGAAGAAGGGAACGACCAAGACTCATAGGAGCCGCTGAACGGGCTGTTTACGTGGAGAGTGCGCAGACGAGCAAGATCACAAGACGAAGGCCAAGGAGCCTATGAGATGCATTCGGATAGGAAACCGCTCACGATCGGAGGCTTCGACGCACAGTACCTTGAAAGAAAAAACTGGGAAATTAAGCCTAATAGCAGACTTTCGCCTGAAGAATAAGACTATAAATACGGAGCACCATCGACACAAGGTCGACATCAACAGTGTGTTTGCTTGTGTAAAAGCTAAAGCTTGGGTAAATTGATTCTCGTGACTGCCACTTGATCTCGCGTTGTATTGGGTACAGAAGGCTAGAATCCTGCCTTGGCCACACCGTCCGGGCCCTGGACCCGTGGGTAACTTTGTACTCTCTCTCTCTCTCTCTCTCTCTCAGGTCTAAGGGATGTTTTCGCCACAAGTAGCACGCAGTGGTAGAGCGATGTAAAACTACAGCAATAATAACTCCACTCGAAATGCGAGAACTTGATTCGTTTCGTCAATACTCATCCGTTGGTTACTCTCGAAGCGCTTGTACGTTACGCTATCGTAAAACAGCCCACAAGCTCAGAGACCCCCGGAGAATGAGATCAAAAGTAAAACGAAAAGGCATTCGTGTCGATCTCTCTATGAGACTTTGTGTCGAGATGTTCAGCTCGAGGATTCGACGCTTATTAGTTTTAGTTTCGAGGCAGAACAGTACTGCTTCTGCTCGACTACTCACTCAGTCCTCCGCTTCCTCTCGACAGAGAAGGGAGGGCGTTACTGCTCTACCGTATTATTGCGTTGTCTGTTGTCAATTTTCTAAGAGTGGTGTGCAACGACGACAACCGGTTGCCGAGAAAGTTTGATGCGAAAGGTTGACAAAAAGGTTGGTTTTTGGCTCGCTAGTTTATATTGCTAGCCGGTTTTAGCGCCAATTAGACGCATTATTAAAATCGTCAGGGTGACTTATCCAATACGGTAAGCAGTCGGCACAGTAATATTAGGGACAAAAACCTCCAATGTAACCAGCGCCTGACTGACGAAACCAACGTTTGTTTGAGTGTGTCCATCGTCGTGGACTGGCTGAAAAAGGGGGAAGACACAATTCAAAGCAGCAAGCAAGCATCCATTCCGAGATGAGTGTGGGCGAGCTGGCGGCTAGTGCACCACTTGAATGGTGATCGTACGGCGTGTTGACTTGCAAAGGAGGTTACATGTTGTAACCTACGTTCACAATACGTCTGTCTTCTGCCTATCTGATAACATGCGTTTTTCGGATTGCCGTCTTATGAAAAATCGCAGACTTCCTATTGTCAGGTTTTTAGTACTAATACCCTAATCTCTGCTTTTTGAATGGATGTGGACCACAACTACTGCAATTCGCTGATCCACCTTCTTTTGAGTTTTCCCACTTCAAAAAAAAAGAATCAGGAAAACGCGCTGCAGAAATGAAGGAGATCATGGTGAGTGTCGATGGCCATCAACTCGCCGTGCGGACGTCTACTCTGCCCCGAGCATTGCTAGCAGCTGACTGAGCATATCGCTTCTCTTCTGTGCATCTAACTCTGTGTGTGTGTCTCTCCCTCCCATGCGCAGAACTACCAGCGCCCCGCCGCGGTCGCCGACCTGGTCGCGCAGATCGGCGTGGACCCGTCCAAGGGCCTCTCGCGCGACGACGCCATGGCGCGGCGAGCGCTCTACGGCGCGAACCGCGTGACGCCGCCGATCAACTGTCCGTCGTGGGTCTGCTGCTTGCTGCCGTGTTTGCTGCGCACGTCGTCCATGCAGGCGTACCACGCGGCGCTTCCGAAAGAAGCCACGGTGCGGAGAACTGTCCCAGCAGGTCCGCATGGCAAGATCACGACGCGCCGCATGCGCATGGACGCGATGAGCCTTGTATACGGGGACATCGTGGAGCTCCGTGCGGGCGACCTCGTGAGCGCCGACATGCGCGTCATCGAGTGCTCCGCGGACTGTGTGGTGGACCAGTCGCCCCTCGCAGCCGACGATGATGAGGACGACAAGGATGATGTTGAAGCCGCCGAGTCGCTAATCCGGAAGTTCGTCACGGTGGGAGATCCACAGCAGCACGCGAACCGCCAGCACGACCCGTTCAAGGCCAAGAACGTGCTGCTCATGGCGTCGCGTGTCGTGCGAGGCACCGCCGTCGCAGTCGTCATCGCGACGGGCGACGCGACCTTCTGGGGCCAGCTGCTCGCGCAGCACCAGTGGCCCGTGGCGTCGACCTCCAAGCGAGCGGGTCGCGTGAACAAGTACCCAGAGGATGATGTTGGTCCCAATGGTGAGCATGACGAGGAGGAGCACCGTCTCATGGAACAGAGCAGGAGCAGTAGAAAGAGCAAGAACGCCGAGCTGCTCGTCTAGCGTAGCTTTCTTTTGCTTGACAATGCGCGACCAAGACAACAGAGAGTTTTGACTGTGTGAGTGCGTCTGGGGGTTTCTAAATGCACGCTTTCATTACCAGGTTGCTTTCATATCTACGGGAGCTGTTCTTGCGTGGCTGCTTGACTGGATCACGGGCTTGGGTACTTGCATGATGGACAGTGTCCATTGAACACTTACCATTCGCTCTCGCAATCGCTTAGCGTCGTCTCGCGCCGCCAGCAGGGGCACCTGCCGCTCCACCAGCCGCTGGAGCGGCCGCACCGCCGTCGGATCCGAACAAACTAAAGAGCACGAGCGGAAGCACAATGTACCACTGGCAATATTGGGAAAGGAAAGGAGCAACGATGTTAGATACGCCGAGTGAGACCATAATCGATACAAAAAGCACAAGCGCGACGTACGTATTTGCGCAGGAACGACTGGTTCTCGACTTCCTCGGCGGGCTCGTCTTCCGACTTGATCGGCTTGACACCCTGCGGCGCACGCTCCTTCTTCGGGGTGATCTGCTTTGGAGGGCTACAGAGGAGATAGGCAATTGTAGGACAATCCAAGACAACAAAGTTGAGTGAGTTGCAATGAAGAATAGCGAGTCTGGGAGGTGGCAAGGCAGAAAAATACAGGAACACGTACGATGGTCCGTATTGAGCCTTCAGCACGTTTCCGAACGCGCCAAACTTAACGGTCTTCAAGTCACGCTACAGATCATGAAACAACGTGCAGATGAATTAGACGGAGCCACGTAGAATATAATCGCGAGGTGACAACACTTTACCTTCTGGTACTCAGCGCACGCAGCAGCTGGCACGTGCGGGGTCAAGTACTCGATCGCCACGAGCTTGCCGCTGTCCGACAGGTGGAACGCAAAGTTCTCGCGCATGCGCGTACCAGCGAGCATGCACTACAATAACGATACACATACGCCACATAGCACATAGCATTAGGACAACTAGGACACATAGAACAGCATCGCCATAACGCAAACCAAACCAATCCTAAAAGACACGCACCATTGGGATCGACGTCATGACGTACGGCGACGTCGGGTCGTTCGGGTCTGAGCGCGCGCGCACCGTGTAGTGGCGGTTCTTCGCGAGCAGCGACTCCAGGTGGGCGATGTCGTCGCCCGAGAGCGTCGGCAGGTCCGGGAAGCTCACTTTCGGCTTGGAGAGCGTCGCGCTGAACACGATCTCCACCTTGCCGCGCGTCGAGAAGCCCGCGTCCGTCGCCTTCGTCGCCGACGGGATGTTGTGCTCCAGCTCCAGCTCGATGCGCGTGTCCACGTCCGCGACGCGCGAGACGCGCTCGTCAAACTCCTCGCCGAACTCTTCCTTGAACCTGTAAGTGAGTGCGTGCACACACAAGGGGGGAAGAGAGCAATGCAATCGTGGTTGGTTAGTTTAGAATGGACATAACTTCATCAATACAGCGCCGATTACAACGAATCAAGCACGAGAACGAAGCTCACTCTGCGTTCTCGACCTCGCGCGGGTCGGCGTGCACGGGGGCAAGCGCTGCGAGCGCCAGCAGCGCCACGACGAGCAGCAGCACGACACGCTGCATCTTCACCACCATCACAATCCTCTGTCTGTTTGGCTTCGTGGGGCTTTGTCGATGTGTCAGCTCAAAAGCAACAAGGGGCCATTTTTGCCTGTTTGTGACTCCCTCCTATGTGTACCACACCATAGTAATGTGGACTACGCCGCTTATGTGCCAGTTGTGTGCCAAATGAAGCGGTACAATTGGGGTACTGAGGAAGAAGAACAGCTTGCTCCTTTGCTTGTGCGCGTGGAGGGCTTTGGCTGATTGGCTCACAACAATTTTTGACGCGCGGAAAGAGCAACAGCGCACAAATACAGCCATCATGGACTCCTGGGGTACGTTGTCGCTTTCGGACGCTTGCGCTGCATCTGTAGCGCCACCATGGAGCGATACGCAATGATGGTCATGTAGCCCATGAGAAGCTCGCTCGATTGGTGTGCGCCGTGCGCGATTTGGCGGAAAACTGCGTGCGAAATGGCGATTTGACTGACTGAACAAGGAAGAAAGCTGAACCAACTGACGATTGATTGATTCGATTCGTGCCTCTGTGTGTGCTGTCGTCGCTGTGCGTGTGGCTGGCTGATGGCGATCTACAGACGATGACGAATTCGAAGTGCCTTCGTACGCAGCAGCATTGATATTGCTCTCGCTTCCTCTCCTGATCCGATCGTTGAAAGCCAAGGGCTCATGTGTGTTGGAATGACTGATTGTTTGTGTATCGTACAGGGTGGTGGAGAACACCAAGGTGAGCGCCAACTGGGACGACGAAGAGGAAGAAGAGGAGGAAGAGGTCGCGCAGGAGAGCACGCAGACGAGCTCCGCGCCAAAGGGACCCCTCAAGCCAAAGCAGGTGCGTCCATAGCTCTCATTACAATACACCACAATGAGAAAGGTCGCTGACCAACCTTTTCATTGCCATTCTTACCATATCATAGCTGAAGAAGATGAAGCTGAAGGAGATGGAAGAGAAGCGCAATATGGAGATCGCGCTCACGAAGGCGCGTCTCGCCGAGCAGGCGAACGAGACCGAGGCCGAGCGCAAGGCTCGCGAGAAGCGCTCGATCGAGGAAGCCGACTTTGAAGCCGCGATTGACGCGTTCGCGACCGTGACCAAGCCAGCGCCTGCTGCTGCTGGTGCCGCCGGTGACGTCGAGTCTGCGATCTCGAGCATGCGATTGCTCTCGCTCGCGGACCACGAGCAGCTCGGCGAGGTCGTGTCGAACCGCATCAGCACGTCGAGCTCGATGCACGCGCTCGAGTGCATAAAGGTGATCCTCACCAAGGGCTCCGTGAACCTGACCGCGGACGACATGAAGGACTTGACGACGATCATCAACGTGATCAAGAACGAGAAGATCGCGGCCGCCAAGCCGAAGGGCAAGAAGAAGAAGGTCACGGGCAAGCAGGGCTACGCGAACGTGGAGCGATCGACGGGCGGCGGCGCCGGCGGCAAGGTCGTGAACGACGAGGAGGAGTACGGATACGACGAGTACGACGACTTCATGTAGAGAGGTGCAGAGAGCAAGAGACAAAGAGAGAGCAGACCTCTTGGACCGAGACATCTTCGTCCATACAAACGTGAGCCAATGTGCGATTGACTGACTGATCCGCGAGTGAAAAGCCTGGTAGAGCAATAGACTCTCCCATTTGGCTGTATTCGCTCGCTGGGATTCGGTACGAAGGACATTGGTTTCTCCATTTTAATAGAAATAAATGGACGCATGCGTATGAGCGAGCAAAGTCGCACTCTCACATATTGATCGTTGTACGACGATGACTTCATGGCTGTCCCTAAACAATGGCTCAGATGTTTCAAGCTCCGACAATGGCTGCCACAATCGCAACGACGCCCGCTAGCAACACGAGCAGCACGATCCGCACCTGCGCGCGAGAGAACGGGTACTGCACGATGCGCAGAATACGCTCCGAGGCTGGAGTGTACGGCGGGTATCTCTGTGGCAAATCCAACACACTGTACTTGTAGATGACTGCCTTCCTGTGCGAAAAAGCCTCAAAGCCGAACTTCCCATGGTAGGCGCCAATCCCTGAGCTGCCCACGCCGCCAAAGGGCACATGCGAGTTCGAGAGCTGCACCATCGTGTCGTTCACCACCATGCTCCCCGCGCTCGTCTCGTTCACCACGCGCTGTTTGTTTTCGCTCGCGGTGCTAAATGCATAGAGCGCCAGTGGCTTTTCACGGGACGTCACAAAGTCGATCGCGAAGCTCAGGTTGCCCGGCTCGAAGTAGTACACTGGCAGCAATGGCCCAATCACTTCTTCCTGCATGACTGCGCACTCTTTAAAAGCCTGGAAATCCGTCTTGAAATTGAAAATCGTCGGTGCGAAATAGCGCTCTCTCTCGTCGCTCTCACCTCCGAAAGTGACGTGTTTGCGATCCGCTTCGAGCAGTTTACTCAGGCGATCGTAGGCTCTCGAGTTGATCACGCGGTCGTAGAACTCGGATTGCTTCGGATCTTGGCCATAGAACTCGTGAACAATATCCTGTAGAGCTCTGACGAACTGGTCCCCCACGGACGCGTCGACCAGGATGTAATCTGGACGCACACACGTCTGACCCGAGTTGATGAACGCACCCCATCCAATGCGTCTCGCTGCGAGCGCGATGTCCGCGGAGCCATCGATGGTCGTCGGGGTCTTGCCGCCGAGTTCCAGTACAACGGGCGTGAGCGTCTCGGTGGCGGCCTTCGCGACGATCTTGCCCAGAAAGGAGCCTCCCGTGGCGAAGATGAGGTCGAACTTCTCACTCAGCATCTCCTGCGTCTCTTGGATGCCCCCGTAGACGTACCGGATGTATCGGCTGTCCATGTGCTTGTCGAGAAGTCCGATCAACACTGTTGAAATGCATCGTCGTGTCTTCGCCCGCAAGTCGCATGAGCACGCAGTTGCCAGCGCTGATCGCGGTGATCAGCGGCGTCAGAAGCAGGTTCGCGGGATAGTTCCACGCGCCAAAGATACACACGACGCCCAAGGGCTCGCGCTTGATACACGAGAGTCCGGGGAGGTTCACAACGTTCGTAGTCACGCGCTCTGGGTTGCCCAGTCGTCCAGATGGTCCTGGATCTCCCCATAGAGCAGCGAGAGCTCGGGGGCGAGGAGCGCTTTGGGGAGGATACGGCGCTGTACATTGTGGTCATCGCAGTCGTCGTCACGCTGCTTGTTGCTGTCGGTCGACTGTGAAAATGCTGCTGCTGTCGGTGCTGGTGGTCGCTTGGCCACTTGGCGGCGAATTGACGAGTGACTGCGAGCCATTCACAGGCGTCGATTGTTGTCTTGGTCAAGAAGAATGGGGACGCGCATTTGGTCCATTTCCATCCGGGTGATTTATCCTTTGAATCGTGAAGCGCGCCTCTTCAAGCTCAAGCGAATCACATCACAACGAAGAAAAATCAAAAGATCCGATTATAATTCGAATTAGTATACTTTGACATACTCAAACCAAGCACAAAATCCACAACACATATCTTCTTTTTTACGTTGTTTCCACAAACAAACCGAAAATTCACCATTATACTTTCTTTACTCAATCTTCAACATTCCGAGCACCTTTTCGCCCAAGCCCGCCTTCTTGATGCCAATCGCCAGCAGCGCAAGCACGAACGCGTAGCCGGCGAGCTTGAGCGTGCGGAAGAACGCGCGCGAGAACGGGTACTGCACGATGCGCAGCACGCGCTCCGAGGCGGGCGAGTACGGCGCGTAGCGCTGCGGCAGGTCCAGCAGCGAGTACTTGTGGATCACGGGCTTCCGGTGGGAGAACGCTTCAAAGCCGAACTTGCCATGGTAGGCACCCATACCCGAGCTGCCCACGCCGCCAAACGGCACGTGCGGGTTCGTGAGCTGCATCATCGTGTCGTTCACCATCATGCTCCCCGCGGTCGTGTCCCTGATCACGCGCTTCTTGTTCTTGTCGTTCGTGGTGAAGTGGTAGAGCGCCAAGGGCTTGTCCTTCGACGTGATGAACTCGATCGGCATGCTCAGGTTACCCGCGCCATAGTAGTAGATCGGCAGCAGCGGACCAAAGAGCTCCTGGGACATCACGGCGCTGCTCGTGAACGCGGCAAAGTCGGTCTTGAAGTTGAAGAGCGTCGGGTGGATGTACTTGTCGTGCGCGTCGCTGTCGCCGCCGAACGTCACGTGCTTGCGGTCTTCGTCCAGCATCGCGTGCAGCCGCGCGTACGAGCGCTCGTTCACCACGCGGCCGTAGCCGTCCGAGGTCTTCGGGTCACTCCCGTAGAAAGTGTGGATCGTCTCTTCCAGCAGCTTCACAAACTTGTCGCCGACCTTGGCGTCCACGAGCACGTAGTCTGGACGCACGCACGTCTGTCCGGAGTTCGAGAACGCCCCCCACCCAATGCGTCGCGCTGCGAGCGCGAGATCTGCCGAGTCGTCCACGATCACTGGACTCTTGCCGCCGAGCTCGAGGATCGTCGGCGTGAGCGTCTCGGCAGCAGCCTTGGCGACGATCTTGCCCAGGAAACAGCCGCCCGTAGCGAAGATGAGGTCGTACTTCTCGCTCAGCATCGCCTTGGTCTCCTCCACGCCGCCGTACACGTAGCGCACGAATCGGGCGTCGACATACTTGTCGAAGAGCTCGATGAGCACGTTGTTCAAGTGCTTGGTGGTGTCGTCACCGGGCAAACGCACGAGCGCGCAGTTGCCCGCCGTGATCGCAGCGATGAGCGGCACGAAGAGCAGGTTCACTGGGTAGTTCCACGTGCCAATGACACACACCACGCCCAGAGGATCGCGGTGGATGTACGAGAGCCCCGGCAAGTTCGCAAGGTTCGTGGACGCCAGCTCGGGCTTGGTCCAGTCGTCGATGTAGTCCAAGTGGTCCTGGATCTCGGCGTTCACGAGCGCGATCTCGGCCAGGTACGACTCGGTCGGGTGCTTGTGCAGATCCTTCCACATGGCTTCTTTCATCACGGCCTCGCCGTCTTTCATGAGCGTTTGCAGCTGCTTGAGCACCGTCTTGCGCGCCGACACGTCCTTCAAAGCGCCAGAGTTGAAGCTTTCGCGCAGCGCCTTGACGTCCGCAGCGATGTCCTGCGCGGCGACATCCGGGAGCTTCACGGTGGCGGAGTTGTGCATGCTTGTGGATGGCTGATGAGAGTGGTGGTGCTGCTGTGCTGGTGCGCTGGACCTGGGAGATTGGGGAATGAAGTGAGTGTGGCTGAATGAGCTGATAGCGGGAAGGTGCCTAAGGCAGTGGCACCTTTCCTCTCGCGTGCGTGCTTTTTTTGCGTGAGCTGGTGCTGGAGGGCTTTGGCTGAGGCTTGAAGGTGTTGGAGGAGCTCGTGGATCGGACTGTTGGAGGGCAGACAGGGTGTTGTCAGTGGGGAATGTTGGTCATGCGTCAACGTTTGTTGAACTGTAAGCACCGGGTAAAGTTTACCTGCGACGCGTTTACAATACTGTAAAGAGACAAATCAACTTAGTCGAGTAGGCAGGATTGATGGATTGTAGGGCTCGGGTTCCAGTTGGAGCGTCCTGTTCAAATAGATCTTGTTGTATATAATATTGCTCAGTGAATAGTCACAAAAGTTAACTTTTACAATTGCATATCGCAGCTTTGACTAAACATAGTAAGCTACCTGCAGAATATGATGGAAATTGAGGCCTCTAGTCCAAACGTTTTATATGAATTGGGACAGTTTTTTGACAGACGATTCGAAGCCACCTTTGTTTACAAATGCTGCGTTCGACACCTTTGTCTGTCTCCTTGAGGAGACAGCCACGCTTTCGGATTTGAAGCCAATGCTGTTTACATGATGGTCGTTCGACACAGTATACTGTGGGTGGTGGACACGTGAAACTGGCGTGAACGCCATTCCCCCACACGGAACACCAGAGAACGCATTCTCTATCCTATCTCTCTCTCTCGTCAGTGGTGGCGCTCGCTGATTTCGAAGCTGAGTCTGGGACACTGATCTCGGTTGTCTGTGACCACTTGGGCTCCATTCCGGAATGGACCCCAACAACAACCAGTCGACCAATTTTCGAACGACCACTGTGACCCGTACATGTGCTGTGCACACGTACACAGTGGCTAGAAGAGGAAGTGGTGCGAGCACTTCGGCGGTCGCTGAAGAAAGCGGAAAAAAAATCGCGTTCGAGTTGGCTCAGAAACCGATACGTTGTCAACATGACACAAAATTGTACTTCGAAGCATATTGATCATCAACAGAGACACAACCAAGACAGTTAAAACCGTCTTAGCCGCAGCTTTGGTTTTGTGAATTGCGGATTGCTACAGTACATCTGGTATAAGCAGCAATCGGCATCAGCCTCGAGAGGTTTGTTGACGCGATTCCTGGACCTGACGTCACATGAATCAGCAACTGGACGGGGTCCCCTATCAATCCAACAGAGAGGTCCTTCAATCCTCGTCGTCGAACAAAGTCCTTCCAATCCAGCGAACGTGAGCCTCTTCAGTGCTTCCTGGAAGATCAAGTCCGCTTTCGCTGGGTCCAGTTGAGCGAGTGCGAGCCGTGGGATCCCTCCAAACTTGCTGTAGAGAGCCTAGAGAGTGTATTTCGTCGTCACCTCAGACCAGCAACTCGCTCGGCACTGCTCCAGCTCGTCAGGCGTTCACACCGACATGAACAGCGTCCACACGCGCATCCCACTATTGCAGCTCGCGTCAAACGCGAGCGATGAGGCCATGATCGTACACACCTTGATACTGGGGCCGCAAAGTGTCATTGCGCAACTCGGTCGCGCATCAAACAGGTACAGCGTTCCAGGCTGCGCGAGCTCTTCAAGGCAGCTCTGACCTCTTTCGCCCTCGTGAACAGTCCCGTCACTCTCGATCAGAGCGAATGCGTCAGCTGTATCAAGCACAATCGTCGGCGGTGGTCGCTGATGGCGTTGTTCGAAGAGCACATAGTTCAGAAACGCGGTTTTTCCCACTCCAGGCACTCTGTAGATCCTCACAGCCTGCCTCGTCATGTTGGTGCATCTGCTGAAAGAAGTTATGGGGCGTGTGAACTCCATCGATAGTCTGAAGAGCGCGCGATACCAGGAGCGCGCAAAGAGCGTCGACTCTCCTCTAACCTCGGCAACACACTCGACACCAGAGGGGAGTACCAGACGCATCGGCCTCTCTGACTCCGTGCTATTGCTCGAGCTCGCTGGATGGACAAATTCACACTTCATGATGTCCTCAGGCACTCCGATAGAAGACAGTTGGAGGCTGTCAATCGCCGTCACAAACCGAGCAAGCGTCGAGCGTTTGTCTTCACCTGCAGCCTCGCAATTACCAAAAGTGATCCGGCGCTTCACAGCAATTGGCAAGTCTTCCGGCAGCTTTGACGCGAGGAACGTTCGCTTCCGATGGGCTTCTGGAAGCTTGACAACGACGTGGACTTGGCCAGGCTGGGGAGCATTTGCACCAGCAAAGTACGTGAGCAGCTGTTGCGTGGGGTCCATCTCGTTTAAGCAGAGCGTGTATTTTTCTTCCAGAGAGTGGTCGCCAGCTCGCAATCTCTGGATGTCTTCACTTTCGAACGCAAGCCACGAACAACTCATGCTCCAGTGCTTTTTTGCGAAGAAGAGCCTTTGACCAAACGGCGGAGCCGTGCAATCACTGAACTCATGGTGGATTGAGTCCTTCAAGTCTTCGACGAATCGGCCCGGAGAGATGCTGACGCCAAAAACACTCCCGGTGCCGAGCACCAAGCAGAACAAATGCAGCAACTCGCCTTCGCGCTTGATCATGCTTACTACTTATCCTGGATGGACGCTGGATCACGACGCAAGTCTGGATCTGTAGTTGTTTTGCGAAAGAAACTTGGAGAGATGAAGAGGAACGAACCACTCGGGAAAAGTGCCAACGGCTTCATCTCTCAAAGCGTTGATGTGTTTATACAGTCAGCGCGGCATCGCACGTAGTCGCTGTCTGTCGAACATTGTTGATGCTCTTCTTGGGAACACCACCCCATTTTCTGTAGGCCTCAAGTTGCGAAGTCACTTCATAACGTAAGACTGCTGACCGTGGAGGAACAGTGTAGTGACCCCTTCATCTTGAAATTCTCGAGAGCACTAACTGCCCACTAAGTTCTACTACGATGTGTAAAAGTGCGTCTACCAGCAGCTAATTCAGAAGCTAGAGTTGCTGCTTTCACGAGCTATTTAATACACTCGCAACAAATTCGCAGCAAATCGCTTGACTTTAGATTATCAAATGCAATGCCAGCGAAGTGTGTTCTCAGATTCAACTTCCAACTCGTGAAGGAAATGGAAAGTAGTACCTCCCTGGAAGTGGGTTGTCCTTGTTTCGCTGTCAGCAAAATGAAATGGAGAAAGTATTGGTAGCCGCACGCAATTATTTGCGACACTGGCACGCAGGACTCGGCTCGAACAACTGCGTACGTACAGCTCAGCAGGAATGCTCTTGTCGTCATGGAAAGGTGGCAATACAACATTCAATTCGTACCACTCGCGTTTTCAGATCAAAGCGGCGTTGCATATCGTGGAATGCAGGAATTGCTTGGAGTATTCTCCTCCATGATGCCGCTCACTACTGCGCGTTTGCCGTCTCCAGCAATGAACCACTCGTTGAATTGTTGTGCGAATGGTGATTCTACAAAAAAACAACCAACTTTCGGTGTCCTCAAGTCACTCAATCGTCCAGTACGAAACTGATCTATCAAAGTCCCCGGGATAGGTCCCCATCTATGATCACGACTTCTAACGAAATACTACCGTAGTATACACTTCGCTGCTCTTGAAGTCGACGCACGCTACGGTGCTCGTATAGCTCGCATTCCATTCTTCGTCGTCATCCTTCTCGCCCATTTCGTCATCGCTATTCGCTTCACTGTCGTTTTCATCGTCACCCGCCCCTCTAGATACTTCATCAGCACTCGCTTCACTATCTTCATTGCAATCCCTCGCGCTCACTCCATCATCGCTTTCCTCACGGACCTCGCTACTGTCACTGTTGTCGCCCTCTCCTTCCTCCGTGCCCCATTTCTTCATGAACTCGGTGGCTTGTTTTCTCAGTTGATTGCTTTGTGTACCTTTGCACAACTCGCGAATCGCGGTCAACAACTCGCTCTCTTCTTTCAAAGCAGCTTGGCTCTCGAGTGACGAATCAAGCGACAACAGAGTGTTGATCCCTCTTAAGACTCGAAGCTTCGCCACTGGGTCGTCCGCACATTCTCGAAACACCGTGGCAAGCGTCTGGAGCACGTTCAAGCGAACCATCACCGTCGCCAACACTTTCGTTGCGCGTGTGATCATGCTGCAAAGGACACATGCTGCTTCCAGTCGGAGCGTTGTCTCATCCCAATCCGCTATCTCGACGAGTGCGATCACCACTGCATACGATCGGACCATCGCTAGCACTGGCTCGATCTCGACGTAACTGCTACTGATCTTCAACAGCAACGGCAATGCCTCTTTTCGCACCTCGCGGCTTCTGCTCTGCAAGACGCTCGGTATAACCTCCAGTAGCTTGGCGTTCACGACAGTCTGTGCACACGAGTCATCGACCGCCACGATGGAACTCAGCAGCTGAAGCACCGATTCGCGAACAACAGTCATTGCAAACGTACAGCAGCTCAACCAGACGTGGAACCAACTCCACATCGATGATTGCTTCTATGGCTTCACGGTCCTGGCGACCCAACTCTGCCAGCGACAAGCAGCAATCACGGATGGAAACCACTTTCTCGTTCGCCAACTCTTGTTCTCGAGCCTCTTTGTCTTCAGAGTCACAATCTCCCCAATCCGGAGTACGCCGCCGGCCACACGGCTTCAAATCTGCCTTCTTCACTACGTAGACTCGGTACCCACCAGTGATGTCATCTCTGTTGATGGCCTTGACTTCCACGTGCGTCTTGTCGATCTCACGACTGAATCGAACGATCTCGATATCTCTTGGAGCAGGTCTGCTGGAGATCCGAGCCTAAAGATTTGTTTGTATTCACATCAAAAACAAATCCTGCGAGAAGCCAACCTCTACGAATGTTCATCATTGGGGGTTGATTGGTGTCGGCTCTTACCTCGAAAACTCGCCACAAAGAAATTGGAGCGGCTTTATCGAACTGGATCACATCGCCATCGCCAACACCACCGTCCGCGTCTTTGAAGTCTCGCACTTGTTCATTCGCACGCTGCAGTAGAACGCCCGCAAGCACTCTTCCAAAATCGCGCCTCCAACCAGGTTGCTGTACTTCACCATCACACTGCTCTGCTACTTCAGGGAACTTGACCAGACTGCAAAACAGTCGCTCTGCTGCGTAGCGCAGCTCTGGCGTGGATGTTTGGATGTACGACAGCACCGTCCTCGGTGAGCAGCTCGTTATAACGATCTCGCTATACTTTGCGGAAGTGGATGCAATATCGCTCAGACACAACGCCGCCTGAATCCGAATCTCCTGAATGATGCTGTGGAGAAGCTGCACGAGATGCGGCACAGCGCCTGCCTCAACGACCATCTCGGCTTTGTTCTTGAACGCAAGACTCCGCAATAGAGAGAGAGCATTCAAGAGTAGCTGTATGGCGCTCGTGCTCTGGGTTTTCTTTCTTCTCAGCATCTTCACAACCGACGGCAGTTCCTTTCGAATCGCTCCGCAGAACCGGTCGTGCTGCGGGTGACTCTCTTCAACAACAGCTGAGAGTTTGTCACTCGAAAGCAGCCTCGCGAGTTTGCGCATCGACGCTTGTCGTGTTTTGCGATCTTGATTCCGAAGACCTACACCCAAATCCACAGCTCAGAGATATAAGCACACTATGCGGAGCACGGCAAGGAGGATCATACAGACACAATAATCATACCTTGATCTAAAATCTGCATCACCTGCTCGATCTTCGATGTGTGGTTCTTGTCCAGGGTTAGCTGATTCCGATGCTGCAGCTCCACGCGTTCTCGATATGCCCGTACCGCAAGCAGGAAATTTGCGTCCGCGTCACTGGAGATGCAGCCTATAAGATCCACAAATCGGTCAGGGTCTGTTCCTTGGATGGACCACTTGCCTTGGATCCCTCCATCATCGTTTAGCGAGCCCTGAAAGCTGACGGTGCAGGCTATGTACTCGTTTTCGAATACAAATCCGTCGGTGGTTGGGCTCTCCGATGCTACCACCACCGAGTCCATATCCGAGCTGTTGTCACGAGATCCAAGTGACATCGGATCGTCTGGTTCTGTCGCCTCAACGCCTTCACTACTTGTTTGTGGCGCTGAGTCGATAGGTGAAAAACTGCCCAACTCACTGAGACTTGACTTGAGCTGATCAAGAGCCGATAGAAAGGATTGTGCGTCTTTCGTTACGACCACTGACTGAGAAGCTTGTCGAAGTAGATCCATCGCACAGGTCTTCAGCTGCTCAAACCTCGCTTTCTCCCCATTCTCTTCCGATGTCGTGACCAGGAACTCACTCGCGGCTACGGGGCTTGCATCCAGTTCGTGGTTGTGCGCCAGCTCGCTTGTGGTGATGCGGTAGGTCCCATCTTCCTGTCTGCTCACGATCACGGACACGGGGCACTGGCATTTCGACGAGGCGTGGCACGGACTCCTTCTCCTGCGGGGTTGATAGTATCCGCTTGTGGCGGACCGTGGTCTTTCAGCACGACTGCACTGCCAGGTCGCTCTGCCCACGGTTTCCTTGTCGGCTCGCTTAGTGCTGCTCCGTGTACTGAATTTGAACCCCACGGCGGTCACGTAGCTGTCCAGCGTGGATTTGACGCTGTCCAATGATTCAAAGATGCTCTCGGGCTTCAAACAAGAATGCAGGCGACGAAGATCCGCCCCTGACACTGATGCCGGACGAGGACAGCGGTTCTGCCTTCCAGTACGCTGCTGTGGTCCATGCGTCGCGCCAACAGCACAGTCGGGTCGCTGAGGGCCTGATCCAACCGAACCTCTTTTATGACCCTCGATAGCGCTGACGTGGTGGTCCTCATCAAATGTCCTGCTGGGGACGTGTTTGATACCCCGACGAGCGCGTTTCTCATTGGCACGGTTCCCACGCGTTGTCGGAGGAGAAGGGGGTGGTGCCTTTCGCTTGGAGCCAGATCGCGTCACAATGGGAGAAGACAAGGACGTTGCGGGTCTCTCATTGTCACTAGCATGGCGCGCCACACCTTCCACCACAACACCTGCAACATAAACAAACAGAAACACATGCAATTCCAGTCGGGTACGTGTCAACCAAACCAATCAACCGCCCACGAACGCAATCTGATGGCAAACGAAAGCCCTGCCCCACCGTCCTAATCCTCTGCATTACGTTGCACTCAGTGTACCTGTGTCAAGCGCTCCGTCGCTCGCGTCTTGCTGCTGTTGCGCGCGCTCGGCCCATGGCTCACATGCGCTTGAGGTCGCGCTTCTTTGAAAGGGCTGGAAGTTGGAATGTCAACAAATCTCTGCTCGGATGGTTGCCCTTCGAGATCATCGTACAATTATTTGAAAAGCAAGGTTATCCTCTCATGCTGAATATTTGGACGCATTCAACTATCCAATGCTGGACGTTTGCATTTTTTTCTCATCTCCAGATTCCACATTTGAACGAAGATGCTGACGAAACACACGCAACGAATGGTAGTTGTCTAACGTTACCGTGAGATCTTATCACACAAGCATGCATTAGATGATATATAAAGGTGTCTACTCTGTAGACTGCTGGAGAGCTTGACCCGAAGTTGCCACAACTCGCTCAAACTACGACGTGCGAGACCAGCACTTCAACTTGGATTATCGATCATGCCTCGCTGTGGTCGGCGCTGGCGTCGCTGTCACTACTCTGCTTACTCTTTTCGCCATCGCTCTTCTCGTTGTTCTCATCGCAATCGCTCTCGCTTCCATCGTTGTCGTTGAAGCCATTCCTCTCGTTGTCGTCATTGTTACTCTCCTCGTTGTCATCACCACTCCCGATTGCATCCTTCGAAGCCCAACTCTTCATGAACTCGGTCGCTATTTTTCTTAGTCGTGTGCTGCTTGTACCGTCGCGAAGATCCCCAATCGCGGACAAACACTCGCTCTCTTTCACGACAGCTTGGCATTTGAGTGGCTCAAGATTCATCAATGTGTCCAACCATACCTCTTAAGACTTGAAACTTCGTCAACGGTCCACAAGTCGTCTTACATAGAACGTCTTGAGCATATTCACGCGAACCATCACCATCGCAGACCTTTTCATTGCATGAGCGACCAAATTGCAAAGTACATGTGCTGCTCCCAGTGGAATGTGGTCCGTAATCTCGACGAGTGCGATCACCACTGCACAATTTCGGCTCATCGCTTGTACAGGTTCGTTCTCGAAGGAACTACTGATCTTCAACAGCAACGATAAAGACTCTTTGCGCCGCACACCACGACTTCTGCTCTGCATTCTCTGAATAATCTCCAGAGCTTTGGGATCCACGACAGTGTGTGTAAATGAGGCATCGGCCACCACACTGGTGCTTAGCAGCAGAATCACCGATTTGCGAGTAGCAGTTGTTGCTCGCATAAAGTAGCTCAACTAGACTGGAACACAAACCCATATCGACGATAGCGATAGCCGCGTCACGGTCCTGACGACTCAACTGCGCCAATCTCAAGCAGCAATCGCGGATGACGAGCTTCTTCTCGTCCAGCAGGATTAGTTTATTTGTGCTTCTCCATCCTCAGAGTCGCTATCCGAATCAGCACATTGGTGTCAAATGTGCCTTTTTCACTATATACCATAGACCCGGTACCCGCCAGTCTTATATTCCTCGTTGATATCCATACGAAACGATGTCGACGCCAGAGATACTTCCTGGCACAGTCTCCATCGATGACTCCGGTCGTAACCTTGCTTACAAAAGCTGTCTTGAACTTTTGTCAAGATGTCAAATTTGCACACAGGCACAGCGTTTTCGACTAGAGTATTTGGTTCACTGGAGCACGATCTCCATACATTTTCTTGTGGCTTGCTGCGCCAGTTTTACTGGTGAACATCACCGCGTAAATTGATTTCTTGAGGACAGAGTCATCGCGAAGGCGATAGTCCAATGTACGAATAATGATGAAGAGAATCTTTGGGTAGCGTGAAGTGAAATAGGAATTTGCTAGAATTCGATGCAAGGCTTGCGTTGCATTGCAAGCTACCGAATCAACATATCAAAGCGCTCGTGTTTCGAACGAAAACAACCCTGCTGCTACCACAAACCTTCTCCCCTTCCGCCATCACTCGTCGCTGTCTTCTTCGTCACTGTCATCGTAGTCACCGTCGTCGATGTCGCTGCTGCCACCGATTTCGCGGTCTCGTTTATTGGTATTCCATTTCTTCATGAACTTGGCTGCTCGCTTTCTCAAACGAGTTTCTTCATTGCTGGTAAGTTTGTCTATCACGGACAACAGATCGCACTCTTCCCAAGCACACCGACTTTCAATTGGGGCCATCATCATCAATCTATCAAGCGCGTTCAAGATGCCGATATTAGCGAGGTGACCTGGACAACGTTGCAACAATTGGCTGAACATCTCGATCACATTCCGATCGATCATCTGCGTAGCAAACTCTGGTGTTGCATGCTGGATCATGTTGCTGAGTACCCAAGCTGCGTCTAATCCGCAATAGATGGCTCCCCACTCCATCATCTCCACAAAGTTTTTCACCAGCGAGGACGATTGAATCATCGCGAGCTCCTGTGCTTCCTTGCCACTGCTAATCCGCTTGAGCAATTCCAAAGCTTCATTTCGTATTTCACGGCTTCTGCTCTGCAAAAATCGCGGTATAACTTCCAGCAGCTTGGAGTCGAAGATCACTTGCGGGAACCAGTCCTTGAAATCCAGGATGCAGTATAGCAGGCGGAGAATAGAGGAGCAAACGACGGTGTTGTTTGAGATGTAGAGCAGCTCAACCAGAGACGGAAACAGCCCGAGGCCGACGAGTTTTTCAGCCACGTCAGAGTCTTGGTCGCAGAGCTTCCTCAATGCCGAGCAATACTCGATAATTTCGAGCTCATCTTCGCTTAGTAAATTCTTTTCATCAGGATCGTCGTCCTCCATCTCGTCGGTATCCACGGGTCGTAGTTCCGTCTTATTCACGCTGTAGAATCGGTACTCGAGTGACTCGACATCTCTCGCGACACTCTTGACTTCTAATAGCGTTTTGTTGATTTGACGGACGAATCGAACGCGATCAGTATTATTTGGAGGAGGTTTGTCAGTCTGAATCTAGACACGTTCGAATCATTATCAACAAAAGTGAGCCGTTAGTTCTCCACATCCTCATATCTGGTGGTCTTTGATCTTACCTCAAAGATTCTCCAGTAGGATACTGGAGCGGCTTTGTTAATCAGCACCAAGTCGCCACCGCCGTTCTTATCGGTGTACTTGCGCACTTCGTCATGCGTACGTCGGAGCAGAATCCTCGCAAGCACGTCAACCAGCTCCGGTCCAAACTCACCTCGCTCCATAACGTTTGGAAAGTCGAACAACCTGCGAAGCAGCGACTCTGCACCAGAGCGCAGTTCTCGCGAGGGGTCTTGAAGGTACGGCAGCACCGTGCTTGGTGGGCAGCTCTCTCTTATCATCACGAAGTCCCAGGTCAAACAGTCCTCGGGAGGGTTGAAACCTAAAACGATTTTCAAATACCAAAGTAGGCGATTCGTACGTTAATCATAATCTCCGATACGTCCAAAGTTCAAGAACCCCGAAGGTGGGGACAGCAACATTCAAAACATGTCAAATAAATCGTACCTTGATGAAGGGCTTCCAAGACTTGCAGTAATCTGGACATATCAGCTCGTTGTTGGCGTTCCCGTCGAGTAGTCGGGGATAGCTGGACCCGAGCATGTTCAACATCATCGACAGAGCTGTCTGGCGATACCAACGTATCCAAACGATCCCCGTGGCTGAAAGGACCACGTGAAAGTGAAGTTGTCGACGCTTGCGTTGGGACACGCGGAACTGCCGTCACAACTCTTTCGTTATCAGGTTGGAGGATGTCATTTTCCGTCGTGTGGACAGCGAGTGGCCGAGTGCAACTTACTACTGTGCTGCGATTGCTGGATTCTGGTACTGCGTTCTGATTTGAAGAGGCAATAAACTCACAGAGATCGGATTGTAGCTGATCAAGAACGGACTTGGCCCATTTCGTTGCGGCTTCCAACTTTGAAGCCTGTCGAAGAAGCTCCAGCGCACACGTCTTCAGCTCTTCAAACCGAGTGCTTTCCTCTTTCTCTTTTGCCATCTTTGCCAAGTGCGCACTAGCAGCAGGACTCGTAGCGAGTGTGTGGTTGTGTTTCAGTTCACTTTTGCTGATGTAGAGGATTCCGTCGCTTTTTCTCCACACAGTGACGGACACCGGACACTGGCATCTCATCGACGAGCTGCCTGGACTCTTTTCGCTGCTTGGTTTCTTTTTGCTCGTGGATCTTGGTTTCCCGGCTTGACTGCACATCCATGTCATTTTGCTCACAGTCGTCTTGTCAGCGAGCTGCTTGCAGTTCCGTACGCCGAAGCTGAATCCTGCGGCAGATGCGTATTCGTTCAGCGCTGTTTCGACCCCTTCCCAATCTGGAAACGTGTTCAGAGGCTTCAACTTTTGGTGTCGACTTTGTAGTTCCGCTGCCGACACTGGTGGATCTGAGCTCGCGCTTTGGGTTGTTTTGCGGCTTCTTCCAGCGCGTCGTGGTTGCCCGTTCTTCTTCTTGCCGGGTACACTACGCGTGTCTTTCGACTGACCCGGGCGGGCGAGTGCCTGCTTGGCGCGCTTCGCATCAGTTGCCGAAGCGCCTGCCTTTCGCTTGGAACCAGCTTGGGTGACGCCGGATGAAATCATCAGCGATCCCTCGTTGCCGCCACCTTGACGCGCTTCCGCTTGTTGATCGATCTCCGTATTGCCCACAGCTTGCCGCTCGGTCTCTGCTTGCGCCAGTGGAATGCTCTCTCGCACAGCCGGGGCTTCCAGGATCGAGAGGCTCAGAATGTGCTCGCCATCATGGACTGACACATCCATAAACGAATCCGGTAGAACAAATATTGACAGAGCGCGGCGGCGCGCGAACGACATGTAATTAGTATTTCCCCCAATGTTCGCTCGTGTCTAAGAGATCTCTTGATCACGCGTACCTGGAGTTGACATGCTCGCTGCGTCTTCATGGCCAGCGATGGCGTCGCTCGCACGAGGCGCCTCTCCACTTGCGCTCGCTGCTGCTGCTGCTGCTACTGCCGGAGCGTGATCCATATCGCTCTTGACGCTCTTGCACCAAAGACCAGGTGTCGAGATATGAGCGAGCGCTAATGGAAATGGAAATGGTTTGATTGTGCACCGAATGTGTTCAGCGAAAACCTCCCTCTTTTGATACGATGGATTTTCTGTATTCGTTTTCGCTGTCCAGAACAGGGTGGAAAGTATACTGCACTTCGATATTGGAGGAGGTTTCCAAAGAGGGAAAGGCAAACGACTGTGGTGAGTGCGAATGAATGATTGAATGAATGAACTGGACTGGACGATGAACTCGCGGCATTAAGTCTCGTAAAAAGAGTGTCGCGCCGCTGAGAGGCACACACGAAGAGGGAGGACTGAGCAGACGCCACAACCAGGAAGTATACCGTGCGCATCAACATCTGCGATTTCGCTTCAGCACACAACGAATGACCCAGAGAGCAAACGCAGGAGCGACCACCAAAGTCTTCAAGTAGCGTTGTGTATTAAGGTTAAAAAGAAACTCGATGGTAGGTTTGCCCGTTATCTGCAAGTAACAACTCTGCACGTGCAGAGTAGAACGACCTGCCAATGCTACTCGAGAAGAAGCATGTGACGGAGAAAGTCGGTAGCCTCTTCAAACCAGCCGCCACGTGGAGCTGCTTCAAACTCCAGATCGCTCACGAGGGTGTCGATTTCGACCTGGAACTGCACCACCTGCTGTCGTTCGCTTTGCCTCTTTAGAACGCGCTTCAAACTAGTGCGTGCTCTGCATTCTGCCTCGAAGTCACTGAAGTGCTGCTCCAATGCTGCAAATCGGTTGCTCCACTCGGTCGTCGGAGCTCCTCTATCCTGGGCTCGCTGGGTGTGTTCGCTAATGACCAAAAGGCGCTCCCGGACCTCGGCCAATCTGGTGTTCTTGGACTTCGTGAACCATCGCTGACGCACCGGCGCTGGGACTTTGGCGGGGACAGAAGCCGCTTGTGGCGAGGAAGACGGGAGCGATGCCTGGGTGAGAGCTGACGAAGTGGAGGATAGCATCGTGAATGGAAAGAAGCTGGGGGGTTGTAAGTTGGGCGGCTGGTGCTGTGGGCTTGGCGGGAGAAATGAATTATGACTGATCATTGGAAGCGAATGCGTATGCCTTCGTTCAATGGTGCTCCATCCGTTGATCACATCTCTATGTCGGCCATTGCTCTTCCGTTCTTCCATTCGTGGACAACTTTGTGTTGCACGGTGAGTCTCCAGAGGAATGGACACACCCGTATGTGCAATGTTGTGTTATTGTCCTTCAACTCCCTTCATCGCAGACTGTATATAATAATGGCGAGGCGCGGCCCACCCGTGTGTGTTTGTCAAGACGATCGCCACTTTCTTTCGTGAAACGGCGCGTGGAACTTTTGAGGACGGAACGAACTTTAAGCGCAAATGAAGGGAAAGATACCGTGCTTCTTCTGTTTGAGCAAAAGTGTTCAAAATTTTGTTTGGTGTACGGTACCAGGAAAGAAGATGAGGAGGGACGTGTGATGCGACGGCGACAGGCGGAAATCCACGCACACGAAACAGTCTGCGTGCTTGCTTGACTGACTGCTGGCTGGCTGATGGCTCGGATTTCTCATATTGATTTACCACCACTTGGCGCATGACCCAGCAAGCTGGGTTCACAACAGGTCTTGCTTTTTCACCTGGTAGGTTCAAAACGATGGAAAAATGCTGAAAGACGTGTGGCATTGGTTGATCTTCGACACACCCAGGTGGGTATTTTGCACACAAGTGTATCGGAGCACACGAATTGTATGTACACCCGGATGGATCTTGGTGGCTGGGGCCGTCCTCTCAGTCCTCCTTCACCCTCAACATCCATCCGCAATCCTCACTTAATAATTTACCACCAAGCACCAAGGTCGACAACCTACTCTCAGGTTCCCCAAGCAGCCCACCACGCTTCTTCGCAGTACACCAAACATCCAAGCAGGCACTCACTGAAAATGGATCGTGAGCATCTCCCTGACCAACCTCCGAGCTTCCCTGAGCTTCGCGCTTCGCACACACAGGGCGACCCCAACTCAAATCGTAAAGCAGCCGAGAACTTCTTGAACGGACTCGACTCATACATTCCTCTCGTCAGCCTACTGCCGCGACTGCTTTTCGCTGGCCTCGACCACGCAACAAAGAAGAAGAAAGTCAAGATCCTTCGAGTTTGCGGTCGGCTCCAAGAGTTGCATGCCCACGCCGGCAGAGCCACCGGCTCAAACGAGCAGCTTCTTCTCGGCGACGATTGGGTCTCCAAGTACCAAGACCTGATCGTACGCTTCACTCTCTTCGCCAAGCAGTACGAGAAGAAGCGCCGCGTGCTGTTGCGAATTACGAGAAGCGATGAGGATGCGCAAGCGCTTGACGCCTTCCATCGGGAGATTGACAACTTGTATTTCGAGTTACACTGAGCACCATCCGCTGTACTTTAGTATCTTTCTGATTTCCTACCAGATCCCGACGTCTGCGTATTGTAATCCTGTCTCATTATCCCACTTTCAGTTCGCTTGCAAGTTTATTACGTTGGTGTTGTTGTGTTTTGCATTGGTGTGTAACAGACCCACTCTCTTGAGGGTGAACTCATTGGCGTTTACAGCGTGTTCTTATAGCGCGTGGCTCGCGAGTGCCAACCCTTGTCGCTCTTAGAATGTCGAGCAAGCAGCAGATGATGTTGGCAGAATTTGCTCAACTAACGACCCGCTGTGGTAGTCACCCTCTCGACTACGAACCGCGCATTTGCATCCCTCTTCCATTTGAAAAGATACAAGTGCATGCCGTGCGAGGTTTTCCCAAACGAAGTTAAAAAGTATCTACGAGTTCTGATGTCATTCATTATTGTCAACTTGTTCCAGTTCAATTGTGACGGAATCGATTTCTGTGTGGGTGCCAGACATCTTCGACCCAGACCGCACTCCGTGATACGATTCACTGAGCCTGCCCCCTTCGTAGTTCCTCAAGTAGAGACACGGTCCCGTTGTACTGCCATCCGTGAACATTCCGTACACGACGAACTCGCCGCCATCGCTTGCGTTGTCTTTCCCAGTGCCATAGAACCTACCCGAGGCATACTTACGGAGCTGGAGTACCATCCTGTCGGCCGAGATGCGGTCATCCTGGTATCCTCTCCACGTTGAGATTTCGACTGGACGCGGCTTGGGGTCAACGCGCTCGATGATAAACTCAAACTCGCCATCCCCACCTCCGCATCCAAAAATTTGGCTCCTCCCTCTCACCACCGAGCCGCCAAATAGTTCGCCTTCGAACGCCATTCGGAGGTCACCATCGCCATCAACTCACTGGAAATTCATGCGAGGGCCCACGAGCTGGCCCGCGACTTTGAGTTCGCCACTCTGATCGATGCCGGGTCCGGAGATCTCGGTTCCTTCTTTTCCACCGAAGGTTGCAATGAACACGGCCACCGCTTTACATTTAAACTTGTCATCTTTGTCGTATCCTGTGAAATGGTAGTCACCTCTTGAACAGACACTCAAGCGATCCAGGGATACCACGGAGTCTGGGGCGATTGAAGTCACTGGGAGTGGGCTTCGGGCCGTCGGTTGCTGGTGTTCGCTCCGAGTCGTTGTGTCGTTATTTGGATATTCGGCTTCTCGTTCACGGTTCACGAAAGGATCGTTGTCTTCCGTCGTAGCGGTAGTATACTCCCAGGGGCGTTTTTCTCGCTCGTAGATAATCCACGTGGATAGAGCGCATTCTCCGGCGGAAATCAGGCGCATTGGCTCGTAGACTTGCTTCCAGATCATCAAGTAGAGCGTTGGCCTTCGTCGCTGCCTTCTCGGAATGCGCTGCCTGTCGAAGCAGGTCCATCGCGCGCTCTTGCAACGCTTTAACCCTTCTCGCTTTCATCGTGCGTCTGGTTGCTTTCGCAATAGGTGTACTCGCCAGTCGACCTTTGGAACACGAGGTCTTGCTGCCACCAATAGCGTCATTAGAACTGGGAAGCCGCCGCGACGGCCTGGGTCCAAAGTCACTGCTCTGTGGATTCGGATCGTGGTTGTGATCCAACCGGAGGCTGCGGATGTAGACTTCGTCGTCTTTGAGCCACACTTTCACAAAGACCGGGCAATTGCATTTCAAACTGTCGCTTCGACTCGTTGCGTTGGTGCTGCTGGAGCGCGGTTTCCGAGCGCGAGAGCACTCGAAACTCAGCATGGAGATTGTGGTCTTGTCTGCGAGCATCCAATTGTCCCGCCGTACAAACGAAAACCCAGTCGAGTTGGCGTAGCTTTTCAACTTTGATTCTGCGGCTTGAAACGACTCGAATGCGTCGCGTTCTCGCGGAGGAGACGAAGTAGAGAGACGCACATCCGCTGAGTTGGATTCATCGTGGAGAGTGGATCGAACGCCAGTAGCAGCAAGGCTGGCGTCGCGTTGGTCGATTTGCGGCTCATACTCTTCATTGAAGGCACCAGATTCGAGGACACTCGAATGAAGTTGCCTCTCGTCGCGAGTCTGGTCGACGCCACCTTCCAATCTGGGTTCTTGCCGTGGCTGTCGCAAACGAATCACTTGAGGCTCACACGATGGTGGCAGCGTCTCTCGACCTTCTTTGTACGAAGCCAAATGAACACACAAATGAGCCAGCGGTCATCATCTGCCTTCCGCCACGGAATCGAATTACTACGCATAGCAATAAGTCTTGTCCCTACCCAGTCCACGCTCGCAGTTCCCCGCTACTGCTATCGCGCCTGGAGCCATCAACTCGTGTGAAGCGAGAGTTGAGCTCGCTGGTGCGACGGCGATGTACTCGCCACTCCCTTCGATTCTCTCTCGCGGGTAAAGCGCGATCGCTTCTGGCGCTGCAACAAGCGCCGCCTCTGCTTCTTGGAGGTCCATGTTTCTTTTCTATCTGCTGCTGTTGTGTCTACTCTTTCGTTTGTGTTGGTGAGAAGGTTTGCGGGCGTCTGTAGTTTGCTCTTGTACGAGAGAGAGAAGGAGAGAGAAGGTGAAGCGATGGGCGACATCATCGTCAGTAAAGCCTTGGCCTTTCCCACTCATACAGTATGCGAGGGTTGTATCGTTGAAACATCAAGTGAGTTCAGTTGCAAGTGCCAAAATCACTTAAGTAGACATTGCTAGTAGCTACTCGTGCAGAGCGCTACTCAAGTAGCAAGGTGTGCAAAAGTGAATGAAAGAGTTCTTCAAACTAGCCACCGCCACTTGGTGCTACTTGGACCTCCAGCTGGCTCAAAAGCCTGTCAATGTCCTCGTGGAGCTGGGTCACTTGCTGACGCTCGCGTCGACCACCAAGAATCCGTCTCCTTGTGCTGCGGGCTCGGCACTCGGCCACGATCACACGGAAGCGCAGCTCCAAGGCGTGGAAGCGCTCGCTCCACTTGGGGCTTGGGACTCGCTCTTGCGTTGACTGGACTCGCTGGCGAATGTTGCACATCCGCTCTTGAAGGCGCGTCAACCTTAGGTTCTTGGACTTGGCAAACCAGGTGTCCCATTGAGCTGAAGGCCAGTTGCGGCGAAATGACGGCGGTGGAGCGAAGGCTAGCGGTTAGATTGGGGGTAGCTGACCGCGTGAAGTCGGTATTTTGTATTCGAAGACAGGTGATGAAAATTGGTGTCTGGGGTTAATTCGTGTCGTGGGGAACTGAAAAGTGAGCGAGTGAGAGCCTTAAGACTGGGGTGCTTGACGTCCGTCGACAGATATTCTACTGACAACCTCCAAGTGTGCAACGATGACGACCGAGTATCTGCTTGTACTCGTCTGCAAGGCAAGCACACACGTGTGGGTTATTTAGTTTCCACTCCTAGCCTCCCTGTGCCGTGAAGAGAATCCTGTCGCCGAGCCTTAATTTGCGCACACACGTGTGAGATTCGCTCTCACACCACGCTCCAGAGCGAGAGAGTTGGGAACATCCGACCACCTGGCGATTTGTGTGTGGGCTGTCGGGACAGGTTCAAGAAACAGCGCTTTGCACTATTTCCTCGGGGACCCACACGTGTGGGCAACGATATTGGTGTATACCAGGCAGCCCACAAGCCGAAGGTCTGCGCCGCCTTCTCCACATGCTGCTGCTTTTCAGTAGCTTTGAGGGAGGGGAGGGTCGACACCCATCATAAACCAACTTATCCCCCAGTGCGAAAGTCGACCCCCCTCCCCAGCTTTCAAGCAGCAAAACCAACCACCGAGCAAACGACCTCATCTCTGTATTGGCCCAGCGGCATCGTCTTCAAGCCCAGGCTCCGAGCTTTTCCCAGCTTCGCGCGCTGCGACGCCAGGACAACCCCACAAGTGCCACTCGCCAAGCAATCCAAGATGCGCTGAATGCACTTGACTCGTGTTTGCCTCTCGCCAGCGTACTACCACGACTGCTGCTCCGTGCTGCCAACCATGCAACGAAGAATAAAGCAGCGCAAATCCTTCGGGCGATCGAACGGCTAACCGACTTATACCACCATGCCGTTGACGCCGTGGTGGATACCTGTGTGCAGCTGCTTAGAGACGAGTGGATCGATAGATACGAAGATCTGGTCGTTCGCTTCACTGATTTCGCCAAGCAGTACGAGAAAAAGCGTCGCGTGCTGTTGAATGTTGCCAACACATGAAAAAAGAGTGGATGATGCTGACGCTTTGGACACTTTTCACCGGGAGATAGATAGACAATCTGCACCTCGAGCTGAGCTGCTGCTGAAATATCTGATCATCAGAAGTAGTCTGTAGCTCTAAATAGTAAGTACATGGTTACGGCTACACTGAAAGAAATGAAGCATTCGTTCACTCCCTCGCAGACTCGTACCCATCACTCATGACCTCATCACTGATCCACACCATTCTTCACGCATGTTTTCGAAAGTGGCTGACGGGAGTCGTCAGATTAGTGACCTGCCATCCAAATGAGTCTGAGGTTAGAATAGTCCACTCGACTCCTTTCTCTGAAAGACGCCCATTTCCGACAGCAACAGCAGCAGCTCGTGCTCGAAAACAATTGTTGGGAGATGACGTTGCGTTGATTGGATCTCTAACGACAACCTCTTCTGCTCGCTTTTTAAAGAACTCAATATGAAATGGCTCTACTGTAGCATCATACATGTGGGTTCGAAGTCTCTCCTACGTTGTCGTCAATATTTCTATTATATTATGTATAGTACATGCATGCTTTCACAAATTCAAATGCCTTACGCTGCATTTACCAGACCATGCATCGCGGAGCGTCAAAGAGCGACCCTCGAGTGAACAATCGCGGCTGGCGCTGCTGCTGCACCATGCAGTAGTAAGGCATGCGGATCTCCAGAGTGCCGTCTTCGCGCACTTTCTGCGTCGCTTCGTCCATGTTGACCATGTTCGCTGGCAGGCGCTCGACGATCTCGAAGCGACCAAAAGTCGGCACGCCACTGAATCGAGACACCATGATGTCCTTCTGGGTTGGCAGCTTGTGGCCCGAGATATGGAGCACACCGGCGTGTTCGATCCACTGCACGCGGACGTTCTGCGGGTCGATGTCGCGCAAGCTTGCGACGAGGTAGAGACCGTCGCGGCGTCTTTGGATCTGGTAGTACGGTCGCCAGACTGGGAGAGATCGGAC